>JAMPIV010004567.1:1187500-1256169 GCA_024509875.1 Oreohelix idahoensis
AAAAATGCACCATTAATTTTATTCCATTTGTAATGATAAAAGTCAGGGGCGCACTTGAGCCAATAATGTGTAAGCACAAATCCAAAATTTAGGAATACATTTTGGAAGTGACCAAAGCACACATTCTTGATCTACTATATAGGCATAATTGCTAGTAACATTAAACACGTATGACTGGATACCAGTTACACAAATACGCACTTACTATTTAGTACATTTTGTGGAGGCTTTAACTATTTGTGTTCCAATTTAGCCAAAAGGAGAAATTGCCGCCATTTCTTGCCAGCTTCGCCAAAATGCGAATCTATTATAGACATAAGTTAAATTCGGAAATAAAAACATTATGAACATTAGTAGAGCCTAGAGTAATGTTCCGTGCATTTTGAAATCAAGTGAAGATTCTTTTATACCATTGTGAATCACATTAATATTTAATTTTGACTATTAGTGTTAATGATAATGAGTAAGCGATATGAAAGTGGTGCTAGTAAACGAAAGCGACAAATGGAACAGAAGGCAATACTGAAGCATTTAAAGCCAAGCACGTCAAATGGCTTTGTACAGCAGGCCGAACCATCCTGCATAACCTCTCAGATACACAACATTTATGACTACAAACAGAAGAAATTAAAATAGACAACATTGAGCAGTCTGGGCAGACTGAGGAACAACCAGTTTATATACAGAACACAGCCTCTCTTCAAGGAGAACTGTTGTCAGTAACTACCACTACAAATACGGAAACTTCTGGAGAAAGTGACAATGAAGTGAGAAGACCTATAGCCAAAGAATTAAAACAAGGCGCTGAAGGAACATCCCACGAGATAATTACATTAAAAGAAGCAGTCCAAGCGCATTACGATCTTAAAGACTATGAACAAGCAAGCAAGCTCAGCGAAAACCCTAGAATTACAGACACCCAAATACCAACTGTTCATGCTATTAGTGATTTCAGAGATAATAATGACGTAGGTTTATGGACGACATTGAATAACGAGGAAAAATCATTCTGGATTGCAAAAGTCCCATCGGAACGTCAGCACTGGGATCAGCCTTTTACCACTTCGAAGCAAACATACAAAAACCAAGCCCGGTTCTGTTCAAAGAATATATTCCATTACACTAAAGTAAATGGAGAAACCTACCGTCGAGAATGGTTAGTGTATTCTCCCACAAAAGGAAAAGTCTACTGTTTTGTGTGCAAACTTTTCTTTAACCAAATTACCTCATCTACAGCTTTAGCTTCTACTGGATTCAATGATTGGCATCACGAATATCTTGTTCAAACCCACGAAAACTCCAAAAGTCATATGAGCTCCATGCTAACATATTTAACAAGAAAGTGTGGTCAAACGTTAACATCGAGACACCAAGAACAAATGAAAGCAAGCAGGATTACTGGCGGCACGTACTTCAGCGAGTTATTGCAGTGATTTCCCTTTTGGCAGAATGTGGCTTGGCATTTAGAGGAGATGATGAAACATTTGATTCTCCAAACAATGGTAACTTTTTTGGATTGATCGAATTAATTGCCAAATTTGATCCATTCCTGCATCTGCAGTATGGAAGTAAAGGCGGTGGTCAGCCATCGTACTTATCCAAAACTATATGCAAAGAGGTTATCCAGTTGATGGCTAATAAAGTTCGAGAAGCAATACTTAGCGACATTAAACAAGCAGGTTATTTTAGTTTATCAGTTGATTCAACCACTGATGTTTCCCATGGTGATAAACTTACTGTTATTGTTAGACATGTTTCTCCTAGTGATGGATTACCAGTTGAACGCTTTCTAAGGTTACTTTAACTTAAAGATCACATCGGAGAATGTATTGCTGAGCGGATACTGAACTACTTCAGTGAACTTGAAATTGATTTCAGTAAATGTAGAGGACAATCATATTATAATGCAGCTAATATGGCTGGAAAGTATAACGGAGTTCAATAAAAAATTCTGGAAAGGAACAGGTTTGCAAAGTTTATTCCATGTGCTGGACATTCCCTAAATCTAGTTGGACGAACCGCAGTTGACACGTGTCTGGATGCAGTGAATTTGTTTGGTACAATAAATGAGTTTTATTGTTTTTTTCTCAGCTTCTACAAAAACAGGATCAGTGCTAAAACGTTTCTTGCCTCCAGAGTTAAAAGTTCCTAAGCATTTATCAGACACAAGATAGAGGCTCACGCCAAAGCTACTGCAGCGATTAGCGAACGTTATGCTAACATTGTTGAAGCCATCAGTCATATTTACGGTGATGAAACTGACACTAGACGACAGGCTGAAAATCTTCTACAAAAAAATGTAAGAATTTCAATTCATTTTCTTGCTTCACCTTTGGACACATTTGCTAGACCAATTTCATAAAGTTAGCAAGGTCCTCCAAAGTTCACAAATTTAATTGAGCACATGTACACAGATTTACAGTTCACTATTGCAGTTCGTATCAAACACTCCGGCTAATTTGGACGAAATTGAACAGCAAGCGAAAATTACTCTAGACAGTACGAGAACAAACAAAGCAATAATGGTGCAGCGCCCGAAGCTTTAGACCAACCTTCTCCAAGAGACAGTTTTAGAATAAATTCTTTTATTTATGACATGGATGCTCTTGAAGCCAACCTAGACAGAAGATCAACAGTGTGTAGGAGTGTAGCTTTCAATATTTCATTTTTGGTGAGCCTGCAATCAACCAGGGAACAAATTCATAATGGTGTCGAGATGTTGATGCAAAAGCATCCAAAGGATGTTGACCTCAGTCTAGTCGATGAACACTTGCACTTCCACCTGTGCGTCAAACAAGCTCACCCTGAAAACGAAGATTTCTGCCACAAGGACATGTATCAAATAATATTCCAAGAAAAAATATAGACAGCGTTTCCAAATGTGGAAACAATTTTCAGACTGTTCCTGTGTTTAATCGTTACTAATTGTAATGGTGAAAGATCATTTTCTAGACTAAAAAGGATTAAGATTGATCTGCGGTCAACAATGTCCCAAGATCGGTTGACTGATCTTAGTATTCTCTGCATATAAAAACTGCGACTTACTGATTTTAATGACATAATTGATAAATTTGCCTCCAAAAAAAAAACTCGAAAGAAACTGTTCTAAGTTTGTATATAGTGTAATGTTTAAACATAGCTATGAATGTTGTGTGCGAACGTCTTCATTAGATCCATACTTTTGTAAACTTATTAAATTTATAAACAATCTTTTTATTAATTCTAAAATTTCAAAAATGTTCTACTTTCATCGTGTCGATAAATGTCACAGAACGTTTGAACATGCACTTTTGGGTTCTCTCTCACACCTTCAGATCTACGGCAGTATCATTTCTTTTTCTTCATTGTTTCACCAATCGCTTTTATTTGGCATACATCATGCGTTTTAATTCTTGTTACTCTCTATGTTAGATCAATAGAGTGAAGTCTATAACACTCAACTCCTCTACGGAAGTATCTGCTTTGGGACTACTTTTATCTTTTTACATGCAGACGTGTTTACGTTACGCCAGGTGAACTGTGGTATTATCGTAACAATACCCGGTCATTATCACCGGTCAGCGGTAATACGTTTATCGCTTTGAGTCGTCTGCCCCATTTGGTAGGAGACGATCCTCGTTAGAAACAATATGGACTCGTACGAGGATGAATAGGAATCCAATATTGTTTGTCTGAGCGGCCGGCGACCGCTTTTGTTTGACTTTCTGGAGAAGGCAAGAAAACACGGGCGATAATGAGATAATAGTTTCGCGGGACCATCCCTGTGTGTTATTATAGCAGGCAATCTGTCTGGCGAGTCAGTATTTGAAGGTAGCATCTGGCCATCAAAATAGTTCACAAATTTGTTTGTGAGAGTGCACAAGATGTCACCGGAAATATTACGTCTTATTATAAAGAGGTTTAGCGTTGGAATATTAAATGTAATATTTTAAACACGCGAGGGAGATTATGAATTAAAACACCCCATCCCACACAGTGCTAAAAAGCTTACGATTGGATTGTACTGAGAGCCGGATTAAAAATTGAATTTCATTGGCAATGTCGGTGGAAGTACCACCTGTGATTTGAACTGAGAAGTGCAAAATATAATCTAGCAAAGTCAAAGACACAGAACAGACAGATTCGCAACTTCAAACGTACAACTTCCAAAAAGCCAGAAAGAGAAGGATCGGACCGTGAATTCCATACTTGTGACAGATCAAAGTTTTTGGGAAACTTGAAACGTTAAAAAGTAAGCCCGCATTTATAAATAAACAGACTGAAAAACGTAAGGGACCAGGACTTAAAATACAAAGATTAAAACCCAAAATAATTGGTTCACCCGTCATAAGAGAAACTTTCCCAGACAAAGTGTTTCGTAGATTCACCCGTTATAAAAGGGATTCAAAATTTCCAGACCAAGTGGTTCGAGAGCAGATAACATACATTACTCGTGTCCATTCTAACCTTTGTGCAGAGATTGTGTATTTCGAAAACGTTCGGGTAAGTGTAACAATTGTTTTGCAAATGTAAATTTGACACGTTTTCATGTTAAGTGGTTATATATATATATATATATATATATATATATATATATATATATATATATATATATATATATATATATATATATATATATATATATATATGTGTGTGTGTGTGTGTGTGTGTGTGTGTGGGATGGCAACCTCAACAGTCGAAACTAGTAAATTCGTAAACTCCTACAGCAAGCGCTGGTGATTTCTTCTAGCTAGTCGTGCGGAAAACCAACAGCAGAGTTGACCCCAGACTCCGCTGGAGCTGTGATGAGTTAGGATTACATCGCATGTGTCTAAAATGTATAATATTTTGTGAGATATATGCAATTTGTTACTTGTAACTCAGGCAACTCATTATTCGCGCTGTCCAGACACATTTTCCCAGCTAATACCCAGAGGGATATGTTGATTTTTAATCATCTTCACTCAGCTACACTGCATATTCGGAAATGTAATTCTTCTGAGAAATTAACATTGGTATGTAGACAACGAGAATACACCTGTTAATCAGCAGCCCACAAATGTACTTAGCCGAGACATTAGTTTTCTATTTTGTCTCAAATGTAGGTTACAAGCTATCCGAAGTACTGAAGTTACTGCGCCACTCGTGTGAGAAAAGTAAACTCATCACCAAGAAGTGACGAAAACCACAGCTGCAAGGACTCCCTTATATAAGTTAAGTGCTTATAAAAAGCACCAGCAAAAGTGTCTTAACCTCTTTACTATAACATTACCTTAAATCTCAGTGAAGAGAAAATTTGATTCCCACATAAAATTCACCAGAATTTTATTTATTTTAAACTGTTAATACTAATTGATTATTAGGTTGTGATATCACGAGAAGAAAGAAGACATCAGATTAAGCTGGGAGAACAGGTCCTGGAGCAGGTCGACCACTTTAAATACCTCGGAGCTATTATAGACCGAAAGGGATGTATCAAAGAAGAGTTGGCACTTGTCACGAGGAGCGAATGAGTTTGTATTTCGATTTTCTATACCCATTGTCTGCACCAAACATCGTTTGTCAGCAGTCATGGGAAACCCACCAATTTTACGGGGAATGTTTACATAACAATAGACAGCGCTCTGTGTAATCCCTGTAGAAAGCCACAAATGTCGCATGGAATTTTTTCACAACAAGGAGACATTAGGTGAACAGACTATCGCGGTAATCGACACTAAGTCTCGGGTGTGTTTACCCAAGGCCAGTAATCTACAAATATTATTTTGGCTTGTAACAGAACATAAAGGTGGTCAGTCGGACTTCACGGAAAATATTGGAGTAACGGAGACCCAGAGTCTGAGAGAATATCAACATAAAGGAGTAAAGAATACGGCATTAGAGAAAGACTATTAAAGAGGAACAAAGACAGATTGTCTGGGGGAGGAAAAACAAGAAAGCGAACATTGCAAAAACTTAACACAGTAAAATGGGGACTGGCTGTCTGCCGGGAATAATGAGTAATGGAACTTCCCACGATATCAGAAGCAGACACGAGAAAAGAGCCAGGGGGCCATGGGAACACTATATAACCCAACTAAATTGATCGCTCAGTATTGCAAGAGCCAGCATTCCGCCAACATACTTGGGGTCTAGATTTCAGGACATGTGTCGGTGAATTCTTTATATGGACACCAAGTTTAGTGTAATATAGTTTGTACCTTATTATTATATCTTAACTTCAGTCAGATAATATATACATATTTTCCCTAAATATAACAACGAAAATACCCGTCACGTTTTATTATAATATTATATTTCATACTCTTAAGTACAGGTTACAATAAACACCATGCAGAGAATTATTATATTTATAAGATTGCACAGTTTCCAGTAACTATAACGAAGTAAATACAAGACACTTTTATTTGGCCTCTTACATTATCTGTAAACCGTGCAGTAAACACCGCGCAGTCATTCATTATAGTGATAAGATTTCACATACAAGAACACACTACAGGCGTAACATAGATTACGGGGTACTTATAAGGGTTCGTTATTTTATCCATCGCAGTGGTAGAGACAGGGACCATTTGAGATAACTCAGCGTTCGTCTACTACTTTGTTGGCGTTAATTACGGGACAAGCTAAAAGAGTAGGGCCGACCCGAGATACTGCGACGAGACGCATCTCACAGATAATTAACGGAACCAAACCTACCCATGCTCCACGGGGGTCAGAAAGGAATTTGCCAGGCGGAGAAAGAGCTTTCTATCATCGACCACCCACACAGAAAAGTAAGCAGACAATACCCAGAAGGATTGCTGCATTACTAAGAGCTGTCCACGTGAATTTATGATCAGAAGATGCAGGAGCAAAACGGACGATCTTTACAAGTGCCTTTGAGAAATCTTGATCAGAAGTGGCCAGAGCAAACGGACGATCTTGTAAACCCAGTGCCTACAAAATTTATCGAGATCCTAAATTACCTGCAGTAATGGACAGATTCTCCCCGTAAAACTGATGCGCAAACAAATTCCACTATATACCAGATTTTACCATCATCACCACCTGAGAAAAATATTTTCACCACATATGGACATCTGCATATCAGACGAAGTCTCCACCGCATAACATTGCTTCAACACAACCTAGGAACACGCCACCACAGACGCGCGTGGCAATGTCAACACTCGCTTTGTGAAGAACACAAGGACAAGCCATCGACACCTGACGAAATAAAGTGGACCGTCCAGTATTATTGAATGCAGACAAAGACTTGTCCAGTGTATACAAATACCCAGAGTTATATTGGCAGCCAGTCAGAGACCCGAAACAAGATATCCATTTGTTAGTATTTAGGACTCACTTACATCCATCATCATCATCGCCGAGTATAGTCTTAAGATTCATTTGTGTAATTTGCATTAACTAATATCTTTCTTCACAGAGATAGTTAATGTCATTCCTAGTAGCATTTGTATTAGTGTAATTGAATGTTGTTATATTTCAGTAATTCAATAAATGTTGTAGTTGTGTTTGCTTTACCAACACACGTTAACTACCTATATAGAGAAGGAAAGAAAGTGTGCGAAAGAGACATACATTTCTTCCTTTCTTCCTCTTCTGTTCACTCAGTGTAATAGGGGAGGTGGGGGATCGTTAGCATTATAATATAGAGAGAGGGGGATAGAGTGGTAGGTGTTACAGTGTCACGAGATTCAGAATCACTGGAACTACCTGCTGGGAACTGATAACAGTCTTAAATTCACCTTCTCCACTCCTGCTGCCTATTCTCAACCGGTTGCCAGGCCAATCTGAGCAATTGACAAAGCCGACATTATTGATAAATTTGCCTGCAAAAAAACTCGAAAGAAATTGTTTTGAGTTTGTATATAGTGTAGTGTTTAAACATAGCTATGAATGTTGTGTGCGAACGTCTTCATTAGATCCATACTTTTGTAAACTTATTAAATTTATAAACAATCTTTTTATTAATGCTAAAATTTCAAAAATGTTCTACTTTCATTGTGTTGATAAATGTCACAGAACGTTTGAACATGCACTTTTGGGTTCTCTCTCACACCTTCAGATCTACGGCAGTATCATTTCTTTTTCTTCATTGTTTCACCAATCGCTTTTTTTTTGCATACATCATGCGTTTTAATTCTTGTTACTCTCTATGTTGGATCAATAGAGTGAAGTCTATAACACTCAACTCCCCTACGGAAGTATCTGCTTTGGGACTACTTTTATCTTTTTACACGCAGACGTGTTTACGTTACGCCAGGCGAACTGTAGTATTATCGTAACAATACCCGGTCATTATCACCGGTCAGCGGTAATACGTTTATCGCTTTGAGTCGTCTGCCCCATTTGGTATTAGACGATCCTCGTTAGAAACAATATGGTCTCGTACGAGGATGAATAGGAATCCAATATTGTTTGTCTGAGCGGCCGGCGACCGCTTTTGTTTGACTGTCTGGAGAAGGCACGAAAACACGGTGATAATGAGATAATAGTTTCGCGGGACCATCCCTGTGTGTTATTATAGCAGGCAATCTGTCTGGCGAGTCAGTATTTGAAGGTAGCATCTGGCCATCAAAATAGTTCACAAATTTGTTTGTGAGAGTGCACAAGATGTCACCGGAAATATTACGTCTTATTATAAAGAGGTTTAGCGTTGGAATATTAAATGTAATATTTTAAACACGCGGGGGAGATTATGAATTAAAACACCCCATCCCACAGAGTGCTAAAAAGCTTACGATTGGATTGAAGTGAGAGCCGGATTAAAAATTGAATTTCATTGGCAATGTCGGTGGAAGTACCACCTGTGATTTGAACTGAGAAGTGCAAAATATAATCTAGCAAAGTCAAAGACACAGAACAGACAGATTCGCAACTTCAAACGTGCAACTCCCAAAAAGCCAGAAAGAGAAGGATCGGACCGTGAATTCCATACTTGTGACAGATCAAAGTTTTAGGGAAACTTGAAACCTTAAAAAGTAAGCCCGCATTTATTAATAAACATATTGAAAAACATAAGGGACCAGGACTTAAAATACAAAGACTGAAACCCAAAATAATTGGATCACCCGTCATAAGAGAAACTTTCCCAGACAAAGTGTTTCGTAGATTCACCCGTTATAAAAGGGATTCAAAATTTCCAGACCAAATGGTTCGAGAGCAGATAACATACATTGCTCGTGTCCATTCTTAGCTTTGTGCGGAGATTGTGTATTTCGAAAACGTCGGGGTAAGTGTAACAATTGTTTTGCAAATGTAAATTTGACACGTTTTCATGTTAAACGGTTATATATATATATATATATATATATATATATATATATATATATATATATATATATTATATATATATATATATATATAGAATATATATATATATATATATATATATATATATATATATATATATTGACACAGGGTATTTTGTATTAAATACACATATGCCTTAGTCCTCGAAATACTACACATGAGAGAGAGAGAGAGGGGTGGAGTGGAACACATTCAAATAATAACGAACACTAGCAATGTTCCCAATTCTGTCTAATGTATTCAAATAATTATCACCACAAAATCACAACATTATATGTAGTTAGCGATGTGTAACACATTGATGAAAATCTCAGATAACCGAATGCCTTATCTTCTCACAACTAAATATCCTCTTGCATTCGACAATACGAGTCGGCCATCATCACCAAAACCTCGTCAATCTCCCTACTCTCTCTTCTTCACTGCCCAATCCGAACGCCTCTTGCGTTCACCCCTGACCTGCTGACCTCGCAGTCTCGCGTTGTTAAGTTAAGTGTATGAAAACACCTATCACACCCAACTGACATTATGTACCCGCCCCCAGCGGAGCACCGCCAGTCCACAGCTGGAGCTGTGATGAGTTAGGATTACATCGCATGTGCCTAAAGTGAATAATATTTTGTGAGATATATGCACTTTGTTACTTGTAACTCAGGCAACTCATTATTCGCGCTGTCCAGACACATTTTCCCAGTTAATACCCAGAGGGATATGTTGATTTTTAATCATCTTCACTGAGCTACACTGTATACTCGGAAATGTAATTCTTCTGAGAAATTAACATTGGTGGGTAGACAGCGAGAATGAGCCTGTTAATCGGCAGCCCACAAATGTACTTAGCCGAAACATTTGTTTTCTATTGTGTTTAAAATGTAGGTTACACGCTATCCGAAGTACTGAAGTTACTGCGCCACTCGTGTTAGAAAAGTACACTCATCACCAAGAAGTGACGAAAACCACAGCTGCAAGGACTCCCTTATATCAGTTAAGTGTTTATAAAAAGCACCAGCAAAAGGGACATAACCTCCTTACTATAACATCACCTTAAATCTCCGTGAAGAGAAAATTAGATTCCCACATAAAATTCACCAGCATTTTATTTATTTTAAACTGTTAATACTAATTGATTATTACATTGTGATATCACGAGAAGAAAGAAGACATCAGATTAAGCTGGGGGAACAGGTCCTGGAGCAGGTCGACCACTTTAAATACCTCGGAGCTATTATAGACCGAAAGAGAGGCATTAAAGAAGAGTTGCCACTCGAAACGCAGCAGCTGGGAGACTTTTTCAGGCAATAAATCGAAGATTCCTCAGCAAGAGAGAGGTTGGTAAGAAAACGAAGATGGCTGTATACCGCTCCACCTATGTCCCAGTCTTGACATATGGATGCGAGTCATGGGCAAGGACTACAACCCACAAAAGCCAGATCCAAACAAAAGAAATGAGGTATCTGAGGAAGGTGGTTGAAGTAACAAGAAGAGACATGGTACGCAACCAGACGATACGTCAAGGACGTAAATCCCACCCCCTGCAGACCCAAGTAGAACAGTCCCAACTAAGATGGTTTGGCCATGTTTGCAGAATGGGAGAAGATCAGCTACCACGACAAGCATGGGAAACAGAGAGCCAGGGATCCAGACCCCCAGGACGACCCAGAGTCCGCTGGGAGGACAACATTAGACAATCTTTGAAGGACAGAGGACTAGAATAGAACCAGGCCAGGAGGAAGACAGCCGATAGGATGGTCTGGCGTTCTGTCTTCCAAACCTCTACACCTCACGGTAGAAAAGGAACGACTAAGTAAGTAAGTAAGATTATTACATTTGTTACCTGTTGTTTTAAAACGAAACAATTATAGTTGATTCAGTTATAACATATGAAAGCAAACGTTTTGGCCAGAATATTACATATATATATATATATATATATATATATATATATATATATATATATATATATATATATATATATATATATATATATATATATATATATATATATATGTAAGGGAGCCGCGCTAGCGTAGTGGTTACAACACCGCTCTGGCGACCGGGTGATACATGATCAAACCCGGGCGACGGCATTTGAGGATTTTTCGTCAACCGGGATTTGGACTGGATTAACTCGAGACCTGGCGAGGACATTTGAAGGAGTGTCGTCGACCAGGGACTGGCGGCTCCTGAGCCGACCCAGCTGCAATGGGTACCTCCGAAATCGGCGAGTATTTGCCTGAATGGCGAGGGACACCTGTCTCTGTTCAAGAAATAAAGGGATACTCACGTAAAATCAATGTCAGGTTAGACATAAAAATAATAACCTGATATTTCGCCTCGAGTATTAGCGGGCGAACGCAAAAAAAATATATATATATATATATATATATATATATATATATATATATATATATATATATATAGAGAGAGAGAGAGAGAGAGAGAGAGAGAGAAAGAGAGAGAGAGAGAGATAGACATATATTTATTTAAACAGAGCTTTACCACTTTTAGAGGAAATTCGCGGAATTAACTTGCTGGGGGCTTGAACGCGCTAAAAACCATTGCTTAAATCCTTCACAAAATGCGACGGACAGATATGAGTTAACAAATATTCAGCGCTAAGCGGCATTGTTCTTGACTTCTGAATTATCTGTGAAATCTCCTGAAAGGTTGAAGCGACATTAACTTTTATCTACATCTCTGCCAAGAGTAATCGTGTGCGAAGTTAGACATATTTGGCGACCCATTTAGATACTCTTGAGATTTGGCCACTGTTGGACCACTCCTACAAAGCAGGGGGAGGCATTCCGTGACAATTGGGGGCTTGTCCGAGATTGACCTCGGATACGCATGTGTGGTAAATCACAATTGCAGACCTCGTTTTGAGAAGAAACCCAATGGTTAATTTCCGTAGAATAGTAATTTGTTATTTGGCCCGTTTAAGTAGATAGTGACTGTTGACTGATACACGATAAGTTATAGAAATTAAGTTCACTTGTGGTTGTTTGAGGGAAAGATATGTCTCTGGAGTGTGTAGGTTTCTCTCCTCCAGCCTATCCGTACGACTGTGCTTTGTATCCAAGACAGTCTTTGCCTCCGTATCTAAAATAAGACAGGTTACTCTACACACACAACACCATGTGACAACCAGACACATTCATGTGAAAAACTACGGAAAATGGGTAATCGTCTGACCAACACACACAGTTAATTTATTTGTTGTTTATTTATCACTAAACGTATTACAACATCAATTACCCAAAGATATCAAGAATCACACATATCGAGGAAAATATGAGGAATTGTTTGGATACGCCTTCACCGTATGGAGAAAACTAAAAAAATATTAAACCAAAAGTTGAAGGTTGGCACTTGCTTACAGGAATAAACAATCTTGGTGCGAGATAAGACCAAGAAAAAATCAAACAACCAACTTAATAGATCTTTCTCCATCAAAAACAAATCATCACACACTCTCTCACCTCAGTGGCCACCTCTCAATCTCTTACCTTTTGTCTTTCACCCGTGGGTCTGTGGTATCCATTGTTTCATAGAATATCCGTCAAAATCTGTTTTGACTGTGATAGGTGTACTATCTCGAGCTGTCGAGGGTACAAAGTGGCCCCAGTTCGTCCCCCCAAAAATGCTAATGAGGTGAACGCCGAATTTGCTAAAGTCCTCGATAATCCTGGTAGTGGTATAAATCCTTAAGGTTATCGTCACTGTTCTAAACTATCCACTTTTCCTCTGAAGGGGAGAATAAATCTAGACACATGACTTACACCTGGATAACCCCGGTGCGACAACGCTTGCAGTGTATGGGGCGGGCGATGAAGAACAGGCTTCAGGCTCCCGCTCGGTCTGGAAATATATCTGAGTGCAGGTGTCAATACAAACAGGTGACTAGTGTGAAAAATAGTTTCTGATTTTGACCATTAAAGTGAGGTGATACTCCCAGTATCCTGATAATCTGTTTGCTCTTAATTTTAAGGATGATGATGATGGATTTTAAAGACCGACTCTTTGCCAGAGTGCCGGTCATGCACAGCGTATTGACTAGGTACTCCATTTGAACACAACTCCCAAAATAGGGAGCTACTTTGATGTTTTCTGCCCGATGATGGCGTGTATTCAAGTATTTGTCGAAGACAATTTTCAAGAAATCTGCATACAACATGGCGTCCCTGCTTGGTTGTGAGGAGTCGTGAAATTCTAAGTCTAACCCTGGTCTATACGAAGTTTATATCATCGTTCCTTTTGAATTAAACTGAAACATGGAGGATTCTTTTATTGGCATACAGATAAGTATATTTATAGATACATACGGCGTGTGAGTTTAAGAATCTCGTTTGCCAGAGTTCTTTCTGTGTGTTATATGTATTTTTGTATCTATATGTTTTTGTATTAATCATTAATACCCCTTTGGACGGTCGTGAATTCAAAGGCGTTCTGTAGTTTGTATCTGATTTTTTTTTTCAAATTAAGTGGCCGGCGAACAAAGCTGAGTGCTACTGCCTTAATTGAATTGACCAGATTCAATATTTGTCATGTTGTAAAGGTCCTTCTTTTGGCAAGTTTGTTTTTGTTGTCAAGTTAATTGTAATTTTATTAAGTTTTTCGCCATTATTGTTTATAAAATTGTTCATCTCACCTTGCTATCCCATAGGTATTAGATGTCTCATCTGTTGTGAAATTGTGCTTGTATTGTCATAAGTGTGGTAGAGATAAAAAAAATTTTTCATTGTTCTATAGTTCACACATTTCTGCCTTGGTTGATCATTAGTGTTATCTTCAGTTAGCTCTTTCAATGTATCGTGTCATCTTGTTTGTATCTATTTTTTTTTGCTCCTTTATTAACATCTCAGATTACATGCAGTTGATTGATTTTGAGTGGTGAAATAATTATTGCTAATATTGCTTACATATTCATTATATAATTTTTGCATTATTGTTCAGCGATTTGAAAGCACAAGAGTGAATTATGGCTACCTTGGAGTATTTTATAAAGATTGAAAAATAATTTGGTATGGAGGGTGAAATGGTGAAAACATTTGTATCCGCTGAGCATGCAAAAGAATTAAAAGGCTAGATGACAATGAACTCAGAGATTAAAGACAATTAGATAGGGAGGAGAAGAGGAGAGTAGAAGAATTAGCTGAGAAGAAGAGACTTGAAGAATTAGCTGAGAAGAGGTGATTAGAAGAATTGCAATTAGCTGAGAAAAGGAGAGAAGAAGAATTAGCTGAGAGGAGGAGACAAGATGAATTGGCTCAAGAGAATAAGAGAAGAGAATATGAACTTAAAGAGACAAAATTGGCACATGCACAAGCTCAGGCAGAAATGAAAGTACAACAAGAACTTGAGGAAAAGAAATTAGCATCTGCTCAAAGAATGGCAGAGCTTGAATTAGAAAAGCTGAGACTTCAACATCCTCAGGCTCATCCAGCAAGTAGTGAGGCTGAAAAAAAACCATGCTTCCACTTTTAGACTTTATTTGCCAACATTTAGTCCAAATATTGATGACATGACATGCTTCTTAAATAGGTATGAAACGTATTGCCAAGAGTTTACGATTGATAGAACTACATGGCCTAGTAGGTTGATTACTTTATTGGTGGGTGAGGCTCTTACTGCAGTCTGCACCATGGATGATCACAGTCGAAATGATTATGAAGCTGTAAAAGCTTTGTTGCTAAAGAAGTATAAAATCAATAGGATGAAAATGGGTATAGGTTAAAACTAACATCATTGTTAATTCTTAGGCTCCGGTGTGGACATCCTTTGCCAGTGATGTCCTCTTATAATGGGACAGGATCAGTGGTTTTTGATAAGGGTTTTGTGAACAACCAACTTGTTTCAGTACTCAGGGACACTGGATCCGCCACTGTGGGGGTTCGAAGTTCATTAGTGAACTCTGCTGATTATACAGGCGAAGAGGCCCAGTGCATTGCATTTGGGGGTACAGTGGAATACTATCCAACTGCAAAAGTATTTTTAGATACCCCATATTTTACAGGCAGGACTGTAGTATGTCTGTTGTCAAAACCAGTAGCTGGGATAATTTTAGGGAATATGTGACAGGGAATGCGTCATTTTAGGAACTTTCCTTTATAACAAATACAGACCATAGCTTAGTTGACAGAAGTTAGTTAAAATTTAATCATAAATTATTATAGGAACAGACCATAGGGAGAAATTTAGCGTGGATTACTCTTTTTATCCAATCGTGAGATGAATAAGGGGCAGAAGCAACGCTGACCTAGATTATGAGCTGAAAATAAGCGTGTCAAGTCCCAGCTAAAAAGAGTTGCAGATTTTGAAGCCGAAGAGACAGACGCGTATTTCTTATGCTGCAGATTTTTGAGGATTTTTCAAACTTTTACTAAAGGAAGTCTTTCCCCAGTTTTTGTGTGAATTGTGCATTTTATTCTCACAAGGAAGGCAGTAAGTAGAGTGCTGTTAAAATACCTAAAACATTTTTCATGTCAAAGCAAGATAGCTTTTGCCTCCCGCAGCACCCTGTAAAATGGCTGCAAGTTATACTTTGAGTCAAAATATAGACTTTGGATTGCTAAGTAGAACCACTAACAGTTTGGTAGAACATGAAGCTCTTCAGGAAATGAGAGAATGGTTTAATCCTCTGAGTAACTGCTAGTATGCTATTACCGCTTAGCATAATAATACGAAGGAACAATCAGGCTAATTCACTTAATCAAGGTGACATCACTCGTACAACGATCTTTTACCCGTAAGGAAAATGGACAGGTCTACCGACGATTTCTACACCACGTAGTACAAAGTATCATATGCGGACGCAAAAAGTTACACTGTTCCTTATCAGAGACAACGGAAATATTGTCAGAGGCGTATCTCTCCATTCCTCTCCCCACAGTTACACCCAAACTACGCCCCTCAATACCCCCACGTTTCTGACAAATCGGAGAAAATATTGTTGAAGAGAGGTTATCCACAACAATACACCCCAAGGATGCGTCCCTCTGTTGAAAATAAAAGTTGTTTCTGCCCAGGCGGATATCAACGTCCTTATGGTACAACAAAATCTACAGTAACAAACGCGGATGCGAAACGTTACACTATGAACACTCTGAGAAATCTGCCACAATACCCACGTGACCCATGGCAGAGCCAAAGGTATCCGACCCAGATCATGTACGGTTCAAATCCCAGTAACAACCACTTCTGTACACCATCGAGAAAACCACCACACTATCGCTACAAAGACACAGAGAGCAAACTGCGTAAACAATCATCGTTCCCGTTTTATGAATCGACATCCAGGCATACGACACCAGTCAAGAAACACTGGGACACATTGAACAGAAGAACAAGTCGAATGGCAGTACGAAACGTCATCAATGAAATTAAAACGAGAAAAATTTGGGAATTTAATAGCATTCCATCAAAGAACAGCCAAGTTTATCTCCTTACGACGAAAGATGGTTTTCGAGCACACATTCAACCAACCCAAGTCAAACGGATTCATGACACAGATATCAATGAACCAAGAATGACTTCGGTGGCAACACAGACAGACGCTGACACATCAGGTCAGGTTTGTGAACCACTGAAACAACACACTCGAATAACAGAACAAAACTTCGATCCTGAAACAGTGGTCCAAAATTCAATGAACATGATGACGACACAATGTCCTGTGTATCAGACTCAGATAGTGGTATCGAGTCAATATTCAGCATCCCACCAGTACAAGTTCACACCACAGTTGAATCGTTTTTTCCTGAGCCTCACGAATCGCCTCCTGTGGCCACATTTGTAGAAATGCCACAACCGCCAGTCATGTCACCTCCAGCCACACATTCCCAGGCTACATTGCCATCATCACTGATTTCCTCTGCGCCCCAACAATCAGTCAAAGTCATGTCACCTCCAGCTACAGTACAACCATTGACGTTTTCTTCAGTTGCCCATCAACCTCTCAACGTCAACAAAACCATCTCCAGTACTGTACCCACTGTCAACCCTGTCAACAACACCATCTCCAGTACTGTGCCCACTGTCAACAACGCCATACCCAGTATTGCAACCACCACCACGCAGGATTATCCCAATTCGGCCTTCCTTATGGCGTTGCTGGAATTGGAGAAACAAATCAACAAGCGGGCAGAGACTATGAGAAATACAGTTATAACTCCCTGGTACTGAAACTTTGCATAAAACACGCCCAGGTGTTTTATGTGTTCGCCACTCCGAACACGGTCGCCGCGAATGTGCAATTACTTTTTAACAATGTACTAACTTTCCCATGTACTCTATTTACAGTTTTTGACAGTTCAAATGACTTGCTTCCAGACTAAGATGTCAAAGCCTCACTGAGAAAGTATTTTTTCCCAGCCTTTAAATACTGATGCCCAGAGAACAATCAAGACCAGCCCACGGAGGATTTTCATTAGATAGTATAGTTTTGTGAAATAAAAATGACAAAACAATTGATAACACACGGTGTTATGAGTTTACAGACATTATTTAGTTACAGACATATTCTTAATATTTAGAAATTTACACAACCTTACCTATAACACATGTGTCACACTATTCTGTTGTAACATTCATCTCTACTTTTGTAACTGATCATATTCCACGCTTCATTCACAAGACTTCTTGTCCTTGCAGCTCCAGAGTTCTATAATTTCGCATCTTAGTGCATTTTCATGCAGGCACTTTACACCAGTAGTTTTTCTTACCTCATACTAATATTTCTTTGATCTCAATTATGCTAAACTCCTTTATATCTATCACCTTGATCAATCATACTGTTCCTACTATGACATCTGTTAACAGCATATAATTCATGCCCAAAACTAGTATTTCATGTTATGCTATCTTTCTCCACAGGATTATTTATTTTTCCAATGTACATTATTATTTTAGACCCAGATGTATATTAGTACTGTCAAGATTTTAAACATTCTCCAAGATTCCATATCCCAACCTTGACTCTCTATAGTAAGATTTTCTTCACTCCACTGTTACAACATCTTTAACTTACAATTTTTCCTTTCCACTATATTGAGACGACATTCTAGACTTGTGATCTTTTCAATCCCAATCATATTCATTCCTTGGAATTACAATCACGTTGTAATCAGGAGATCCTTGATGTACCCTTTCCTCGCCACTTATTGACAACAGATACTGCTACAATATTCATTCTGTTCTAACCTAAACTATTACTTACAGCCCTATTGGTTGGGATTTACTACTAGGAATATTGATAGTATCTCTAGTGTTTAGTGAATTGATTGTTATCATTCTTTCGTACTTGTGATACAAACAGAAAAGAAATCACAAGAAAAGAAAAGAAATCACAAGAAAACAGAAAAGAAATGGAAAAAAGAAATGAAAAAGAAAAAAATGAAAAGAGACAAAACATAACAGAAAAATGAGAAGAGAAAAACAATTGGAATGTTTTTATAAGATGTATTATATGTTTATATGCCACCCTCACACATTTTGATGATGATAAGCCAATATTGTAAAACATTGACTGCCCTGAGGTTAGCAGCCGACATAAAAGAAAAGAAAAAGAGAAAATAAATCACCATTTCAGAGTGAGAAATTAGTTTTTACTCCTACTGCCCATTACCAGTCATACCCCCCACCAGCATGATCAGTATTTTGTTGATACTGCCTATGACAAGTACCCCAATGACATTTGCGCATGCTGATTTTTTGCAAATGAAAAATCCTTTGAGAGCATTAGTATATGCTAACCCCAGATTGAACACATTACACCTATTTGTTGATGATGCCTTTGCCCATGTTAAAGAAATAGCATCTGCACATGCTGACTTAGCAAATGAAATACCCCTCTACAGCATTTGTATATGCTGAACCCACATTGAACACCCATTACCGGATGATAGCCACTGATGGCACATGAGATGAAGAAGCAACTGTTTATGTACGATGAAGATGCAATTTCATATTATGGTGAAATTTTATGTTGACACAACTAATGTTGTTGCTGTGCGGTTTATGCACTTATGCTCACATTAGAATGAGACAATGAATAATTTGAGGCTGTTATGAAATAACAGAGAAAAAAATAATTGAAATTTTTGGGTTCTATGGACATAGAACAAATCGGAGGAATAAAATTGCCACATATAAGAACCATAAATGTATGAATCATTATGGGACAGGAGACACAAATGAATTATGATAATCCTATGGAACCAAAAGTGTTAAGGACACAATGGAGATATAATGGAGAAAAAAAATAAAAATAATGACTGAATAATTACTACGCCCAGAGCTAAGAGAAATAGAGATACATCCGCATTTTCGGAGAAGATATCTCTTTGATTTTTGCTCATTGCCTTTGTAATATGAACATTGTTGTATAACAAATGACTATTCCTTATCACGAATTACAGAATGTTGTAAGATGGTTGAAATAAATTGACAATTTACTATACTCATAACATACCCAGAATTACAGGAGAGAAAAAAAATACATGATTGATGAAATTGGACGTACTGAGATTTGCTCACCCCGAGGATATTGGATAAAAATAATAATGTTATCCCAAGGACAGACATGTCACAGATATATCATGGAGATTATTAAATATAATTAATTATGATTATGTCTGTCTTTATGGCGAAGAAGGTGAGTGTGTTTTGGGACAGTCACTCACAGTAGCGTACACACCAAGTCATGGAATGGTGTAACGTCTGATGATATTTTAACCATGGTTTATTACAATTATAACATCACGTAGATCTAGACGAATACAGTTACATCGAAACATGAATCTTCATAATGCAGTTAACATACGGCCCATACACATCCTGGCCTACAAAATCTCTACTCCTCACATCAGTGCACAAATACTGCATCTACGGCAGATATATAATAATCAAGGCCTACAAAATCTCTATACTTCACATCAGTGCACAAATACTGCATCTACGGCAGATATATAATAATCAAGGCCTACCAAATCTCTATACTTCACATCAGTGCACAAAGACTGCATCTACGGCAGATATATAATAATCAAGGCCTACAAAATCTCTATACTTCACATCAGTGCACAAATACTGCATCTACGGCAGATATATAATAATCAAGGCCTACAAAATCTCTATACTTCACATCAGTGCACAAATACTGCATCTACGGCAGATATATAATAATCAAGGCCTACAAAATCTCTATACTTCACATCAGTGCACAAATACTGCATCTACGGCAGATATATAATAATCAAGGCCTACAAAATCTCTATACTTCACATCAGTGCACAAATACTGCATCTACGGCAGATATATAATAATCAAGGCCTACAAAATCTCTATACTTCACATCAGTGCACAAATACTGCATCTACGGCAGATATATAATAATCAAGGCCTACAAAATCTCTATACTTCACATCAGTGCACAAATACTGCATCTACGGCAGATATATAATAATCAAGGCCTACAAAATCTCTATAGCCCTGCGCAGGCATACATTATCCAAAAAACACCTTAGGGCTGACCACCTCAGTCAAAAACCCTGCACACACTGAACCCACTGGAACACACCCCGTTCACACAGTCACGAGAATCTACTGTTCTCTTAACACTGCTCTCAAAAATCCCTGCGGACACTAGCCGCGAGAGCTATTCACACATCACTTAAAACCAGTACAGAAACAGTTCATTATGACCAGAGTTCACCTGCTATCTGACATACTGTCTTCCACGAAACTAAGAGGAGATATCTTTAAACAAATCCATACCAATCTGTAAGCAAGTACTCTAACCCAAAATTAACTCTACTCAACACGTATTTCCCAAGATCATTTCCCTTTCATCACATCTGCACTTATCAGTTTGCCGCACTCCCAGGGAAAAAAAAATGATTATATCATTTTTTTTTTTTGTTGAAAATTAACTCCCAAAAATTTAACGGTCAATGAAGTTATATCAGATACCTCTTAAATTAATTCCCCAAAAATTTTTAAAAAAAAATTAATGAAGTTCTATCAATTACCTACAAAAATATACCTATGACAAGAGAACATAGCACATCTACAAAAATATCATCAATAAATGTAAGATAACGACTAAATCATCCAACATAATCATTCAAGCATACCAAAATAAAAATTAATCTAATACAAAACCCAAGTTAAGTATACATAGTACAAACTAAACAGAAAATAAATTATCATACGAGAAAAGACAAAATATGAAATGGGAATATGATAAGAATCAAATAGAATCATAAGATGACAATGAAGACAACAATTCCATACATGTAAAACAAATAGAATTATAAGAACCAATTACATTATCTAAAGTTATATAATTAACTTAACACTACCAAGAATGAAAGTATAAATAGCGTAACACGAAAAAAGTATACAAGAAGTATGAATTACATCAAAGATGAAACACGGAAGCATAAACAAAATATCAGACAATATTGAAAAGACAACAGACAAGATGTAAAGAAATGACGAATAGTCAACAAAGAGAGATGAAAGTAAAGATGCAAATGTAAAGAAAGTTGGTAACAACACCTAACAATAACTATCTAAATGTAACAACGTATTGTAAAATACAAAAATGCTAAAGTATATTTATATACTAACACAAAAAAGAAAGCTTAAGACAAGCACAGCATAATAAGTAATTTAACTAAATTAAAAGCTTATACATAACTAAAAATAAATTACATCAAATATCATCCAAACAAAAATATTAACGCTAACACAAGTTTTGCATTGACGCATAGTCAAGCGCTAAATACCAAAAAATACATCCAAACATCACAACATTTTCAAAGAATTAATGTCACTACATAATAGTAACTTTAACATACAATCTAGCGCTGGCGCAGAAAAAAAATATCACAATGTCCAAAACACATTTTCCAAAAAAAAAAGGTACAATACAAAAAATGTTTCTTAACGTTAGGTTAAATAAAAATAGTATTTTTATTTCTAAGTAATATGTAGCTATAATTAATAACTAACAATTAAATTAGTTGAGTAACATAAAAATAATCTTATCTTTAAACAGACACACATCAAAACGTGTAAGTTTTTTTTTTCTCTTCTTTTAAAAAAAATACATCAAATAAACGTCACATTGGGTAATAAACTGTTGAACTGCTTACAAAGTTATAAATATATAAGTGTAATATTATTTATCTTAACTATGTATTATAATCAGATATTTAAATTCTTTAAATGAACAAGAGTATCAGCCGTCGCTGTTAATTCTACCCACTTAATTTAATAGGAAATTTAAGTTAATTCTAGCTGACAAAAAAATCGAATTATTTAAATTATCAAATGTCATAATTGAGAAAAAATGGAAACCAAGTTTCAGAATACGTCCTTAACTTCAACGCAAAATCATTAATAATACATACAAGTTATGTTTAAAATTACCTTTCACTAAACAATTAATTCAAATAATTTGTATATAAATATGTTAACTAAACATGGTATGAAACCCATGATGAAAAACAAACCCAAAATTTTAAGTAGTGAATAAACACTCAGGACTATCTATGAAAATGACTATTACATTGTCTCAGTAAATAAGTTTGTGCATAGAAATTATTTAATGCATAATTAAAATACAGTCATATAAGTAACAACCAACAAATAATTATGGCAATCAAATGTTACAAAGATTACATAATATTTCATTAACAACATATAAAGTTCTATACTAAAGAATACAATAACATTCAGTGTTTGTAAACAGAACAAAAAATAAACAGGACCTTTAAAAAACAAAAAAAAATTCCTTCGAGGTCTTGCGAACATCTCATCAACACGCAAGGTGACATCATGACACGGTGGGTTAACGTACTGTCTAGGCTCGCTTGAATGGTTAAATGGTACACAGTGATCTACATCTCTCCCAGGTAATGTAAAATTAGAATGGTGATTCCCCTCGCAAAGTCGCTCGCTGTGAGACAATACAAATGAAAATATCTATTTTAATCCATGGTAAGATTATGAGGAAACACGGAAAATTCACTTTACAATTACCCGAACTCCGTGGTGTAAGGTTGTGGCCCTCCTGCGATGTCAACAACTCTCGTCACATAGCAGACAACATAGAGACAACTTGACCTATAATTCACAGTTGTCAGTGCGGTAGACTGAAAAAAATTTACTACCTTCACAAGACCGAGATGATCTCTCAAATCTATCAGCATGACAAGCAAAAGCATTTAAGAACCTATTACCGTTCCTATTACTCTGATTGCTAATAATCTTGCTCTTATGTGGAGCACAGTTAACCTGGTTGCGATCTGTATAATTTCTTTTGAGAGCATTGTTATTTGCTCTATCAACACCGTTGTACTGATTTAAATCCAAGTTACAATAGTTATTCTTAATACTTCTTCCCAGATAACAATGTCTATCAGATAGAACTGGCTTTTTAGCAGAAAAATTATTACTTGACTGATGAACTTTCATATAATTACTTCTGCTATAGTTTTCAAAACTTTTAGAATCACAATGTTGAGATCTGTCACATTTTTTCTTGTTTTTGGGAGAAGAAACGTTACCGTAGGATGAACTCCCTTGGTACTTTATAACCTTAGGGTTATGTCTCCTATCAAAATTATTTTTTTCTTTGCTTGTGGCAATGTGTTTAAAAAATGAGTCACACTGCCTTGACTGGGTATGACTAGAAGGTTTGACAATCTCTTTATTTTTTTTCACAACATCTGTTTCCTTCATGGAACAAGCAGTGGTATGTTTGTTACTTGTAACCAACTTATCAGATCTGTCAATAAATACGCTGTTGGTTTTTAACACACTGACTTGAGATTTAGCACTGTTTCTTTCCTTATCTACAGGACTGCCTATTACTGTAGAATTCTCTTTGTTATTCTGCCGCCAGCAATCATTATCATTGGAATCATCTGTATTGCGTGAGAAGTTATATCTCCCACGGAAAGATCTATGTCCACCATTCTTGACCGTAGAATCCGCAAAAAGTGTAGAAGGCTGGCTTTTTGCTTTAGTGTTCTGATGATAAGAAACTTTCTGTCTATCATGGTCAACACTGACGGAAGACCACATATTGCTATTCAAGACTACGTCAAGCAGACCATTTATTCTTCTTCTTGCTTCTACAATCTCAAAGTCCTTAAGTGCAATCTGTTCACTTAATTTCTTGTTTAAACTCTCCGCTTTTAAGACCTTGCAGCTTTCCTCTGCTAGCAAATTTTCAATCTTAATCAATTTGTCTTTCTCCACCATTAATTCTTTCACTCTCTCTTTATCAACCCTCTCAATCTCAATATCATGACTATTCGTAAGCCTATCAACCTTCTCTAGGGATATAGTATTCTTTTCTTTAATTTGGCGACCACAAATCTCATCGTCACTTAACAGATCAATAAGTGTTTCATTACACAACTTCTCATATTTCTTAATCTGAACTTCTAATTTTCCACAAATCTCCGTCTTCTCTTGAACTTTTTGAGTTAGATTTCTAACTTCGCCATTTTTTTTCCCCATCTGAGCTTCCATCTCTTTAATTTTGCACAATGCCGAGTCTAATTTTGCTCGAACACAAGCAAGCTCAGAATTAGATTTACATAAATCACCTGTAAGTTTAGTTACTTTTTCCTGTAGCTTATTCACTTCAGTAGTACTTTTTAAGCAACTTTCCCTTAGCTCCTGTGTACTTTGTTTTATATCTCCTATTTGCTTCTTCTCTTTTAACTCCTTTTCCTGATCATCAGAAATGCCGTATTGAATCATCTTTTGTATTCCCTTCCTTATGTGATCGTGTTTAACATTAACATAGTTGCACACAAATCCACGAAATTCCCAAAGTAGCAAATGCGCTAACTCTTTAGCCATCATTAAATGAGGATGAGACTGAAAATTCTCCTCAGCAAACTCTCTTAGAGCTCTTGATGCACAAACCAAAAACCTGTCCATAACATGTGACTCAAGCTCTGGGCTTTTTAATCTCTGACAATCTGTCCCTTCCTGAAACAGATACTCTAATACAGGTCTCATATCCTCCGGATCTGTATCAGAATCCATTGTGACTTGTTTACTTAGTCAACCATATATGTCTTAATTAAACTTTCATTATACCAAATCAAGTTTAGATCTCAAATATTGTATCATCAATCCCTGTACATCATCATATTCTATAATTAATCGATATAATTATCGACAACAACAACAATAGTTATCAATAGAATAGGATAGTGCAGATTGAGGCTCGTTGACATGGACAGAAGTGGCAACATTTACACACAACAAAAGCACTTAACTGAAGGTAATCCTGACCCTTTCGCTAACACACTGGATATCACAAAGTTCTGACGTTAAAACACTCCACTGCAGAAAGGTAGAAGGACTAGGCACTCTTGTCTTCAAATCCCTGCCACCGTACAGTATGTCCTCAACAATGCATCAGACGACAGGAACCGATCACAGCAACTCCGCAATCACTTGAGGTATACGTGCAGACGAACTCTCCAACATACTGCACCTATAGTTGAATCTGCATATGGAAAGACTGGAACAAGGACTGTAACAATTATGGCATCAATGTCGCTATCAGATAACAGCTATTTGATATTGAAACCAACTGATAAAGTTAGTTTAGTTGCCACACACGCCAAGATATGAGGATGGATATGCGCAGTCAGCTGATACCTGTGTACAGTTGAATTAAGCCACGCCCACACAGAGCCAAACATAACAACTTTCAGTGTTCCCACTTGTAATGACTGGTCCAGAATCTGACCTAATTTACTCTCTTATCACGCGAATGTAATGTGGGTGTTACGACCCGTTGATTTGGTCCCCATACTGGCCACCACTGATAATTAAATATAATGATAATTATGATTATGTCTGTCTTTATGGCGAAGAAGGTGAGTGTGTTTTGGGACAGTCACTCACAGTAGCGTACACACCAAGTCATGGAATGGTGTAACGTCTGATGATATTTTAACCATGGTTTATTACAATTATAACATCACGTAGATCTAGACGAATACAGTTACATCGAAACATGAATCTTCATAATGCAGTTAACATACGGCCCATACACATCCTGGCCTACAAAATCTCTACTCCTCACATCAGTGCACAAATACTGCATCTACGGCAGATATATAATAATCAAGGCCTACAAAATCTCTATACTTCACATCAGTGCACAAATACTGCATCTACGGCAGATATATAATAATCAAGGCCTACCAAATCTCTATACTTCACATCAGTGCACAAAGACTGCATCTACGGCAGATATATAATAATCAAGGCCTACAAAATCTCTATACTTCACATCAGTGCACAAATACTGCATCTACGGCAGATATATAATAATCAAGGCCTACAAAATCTCTATACTTCACATCAGTGCACAAATACTGCATCTACGGCAGATATATAATAATCAAGGCCTACAAAATCTCTATACTTCACATCAGTGCACAAATACTGCATCTACGGCAGATATATAATAATCAAGGCCTACAAAATCTCTATACTTCACATCAGTGCACAAATACTGCATCTACGGCAGATATATAATAATCAAGGCCTACAAAATCTCTATACTTCACATCAGTGCACAAATACTGCATCTACGGCAGATATATAATAATCAAGGCCTACAAAATCTCTATACTTCACATCAGTGCACAAATACTGCATCTACGGCAGATATATAATAATCAAGGCCTACAAAATCTCTATAGCCCTGCGCAGGCATACATTATCCAAAAAACACCTTAGGGCTGACCACCTCAGTCAAAAACCCTGCACACACTGAACCCACTGGAACACACCCCGTTCACACAGTCACGAGAATCTACTGTTCTCTTAACACTGCTCTCAAAAATCCCTGCGGACACTAGCCGCGAGAGCTATTCACACATCACTTAAAACCAGTACAGAAACAGTTCATTATGACCAGAGTTCACCTGCTATCTGACATACTGTCTTCCACGAAACTAAGAGGAGATATCTTTAAACAAATCCATACCAATCTGTAAGCAAGTACTCTAACCCAAAATTAACTCTACTCAACACGTATTTCCCAAGATCATTTCCCCTTCATCACATCTGCACTTATCAGAGATATTATGACATAAGAAAAGAATACCTAGATTGGAAATGCAACAAACTTGGTCAAGGACACCAAGAAATAGACCCCCGCCCCACACGTAAGATAACTGACGGACGAGATTTTTGAATTATAAGTACCATAAGTCACCCATCTGGCTGTAGTCAGCGGATGTTACAGGCACCACATAACTCTGACTAACCCTCGACCAGCGAAGGCAGAGTTGGTGTCAAAATTTTGCACATATGTAAAAAGACATGTTTTTGTTCATGTTTTGGTAAAGTCTGGACATTTGTGTTAATGGTTCCATAAATGATTAGTTGATATATTGTTGATAAATATTCGCAGATATAGTACATGGACAATTAATAAGGATGTATTTCCAGTACAGAATAAGAGGAATAGGAAGGATCCACATTTTAAATATTGGAGCACCATGAGCGATGAATTGGACTTATAAAGAAAATGGAAATGGTACACTGTATGCAAGGATAACCAGAAATAAAATGGATAAATAGTAGTCAGAGTGCACGGAACTTTGTCTTATAAGGATATTGTAGACTCCTCACGATCAATCGAATATTTTTTCTTCCCTTCTATGTCGCATTTTTTTTTTGAGTGATGACCCCAAAATTTTTTTTTTTTCATCTCATATTGTCAAAAAGTTCTTACATCTCAGTTGATTGTTCCATAAATAATTGTTTGATGTGTTTTTGATAAATGTATTGCTAGATAAGGTACATAGGGAGTTACTAAGGATGAATTCTCAAGATAACAGGAAGACTAGAATGGATACAATGATATTGGAACACCATAAATGATGCATTGGTGTTATGAAGGAAAAAAAAAGGAGACAAATAAAAACTGTATACAAGGATGCCTTGAGAGTGACAACATGGATACATATTGTCAAGAGTATAAGCAGTTGTCTTAACAGGGAAAATAAAGTAATACGGAACCCAATGTAGAAAATTCATGATGATTTGAAACTATATTTTCCTTTTCCCTTATATTTCATAATATGATAGTAACATATTCGTCTGTTGGTTGCTGAATAATTTGATGTTTGAAAATTGATGTATGGCAAGTCAAAGAAGATCTTTGAAAAAAAAAAAATATATATATAAAATAATATTTCTAGGAAAGAGTTCACAAAAAAAAAATACTGTGTTGACAGAAAAGAAGGAATGATTAGAAATAACTGACTAATGGACAGGATCACCACCAGACGTACGGATATTGGAGACAAACATCACATATTTTTTAAAAAAAAGGAATGTAATATAGAACATTCTTTACAGTGATGGACTTGGAACGAATTTATACACTTACCATTTGGAAAATGTCAATAACAAGGAAACATACAAATAAATCGTGTGTTACCGGGGCCCGAAAGGGGAGCAAAGAATAGTAACACTGCACCCTACAACGCATGTCTTAAAAAGCGACTAAGGAGGGTTGGGCATGGGGCTGTTTACCCCATCCCGTAAAAACTTCGCACAGTGGGCTGATCACCTGCTTGCCAACCAATCTGATTACGGAAACAATGATAGATTGTTTGGTCTGTTTTTGTTCCACAAAGACGCCACTAGGCGTAGTGGAAACAGCAATAGATTGATCAATTTGTTGTTGCCCTAAGACGCCACTAGACGTACTGGCCACACACTGCTTTGCCGGTTGGTGGCTAAGTATGGAAGAAGAAGAAGAAGAATACAAATAAATAAATAAGGATAAGCCATGAGGTTTTAATGCTTTTATTGTGAAAAATGATTACTTATAAAATGATGCTGGTTATATTATCGTCTGATAAAATATGCATATTATGTCTAGAGATGTTTTCTACATGTAATAATGAGCAAGTAGCTCATTAAAAAAAAAAAAAAAAATGATGAGTACCCATGAAAACATTGGCTATTCTATGAAAGTGGATTACCATTACCATAGGAATTGGAGATTTTGGACATTTCTTAGAAT
The DNA here is from genome assembly GCA_024509875.1 of Oreohelix idahoensis. Classification (NCBI taxonomy): domain Eukaryota; kingdom Metazoa; phylum Mollusca; class Gastropoda; order Stylommatophora; family Oreohelicidae; genus Oreohelix; species Oreohelix idahoensis. The sequence continues at coordinate 1,216,890 of JAMPIV010004567.1, forward strand.
ATTGCAGAGTACTTGGAAAATAGAATAAATAAGTACGCCAGGAAGAAAAAAGATTTTTTAAGTCTTGCAGACTTATATATGGAGCAAATAACAGGAACAGAAAAGAGATAACACCCCCCACCATATCTAAGAGAATGTAACCAATTATATTTTTGAATGAAATGTAATAGATTATGATAATGCAGCCAAGTTCCGCAAAAAAGATATTTTATTGTTCATTTCCCAGTGTTGCCACTCGTCACATTTTTTAGTGATGACCTTATGATTGTTTTGAAGATTTGGTTGGCAAGTGTTGCCAATTTGTAAATTTGGTTGAAATATGTATTGATGTGAAAGATAGTTTGAAATTTTTTGGAGATGATGTCCATCTATAAGGCCCCTTTATAGACGACAGTCCCATATAGACATAGGAGCTCAGATGTAGGAATTTCGTTAAATTTTCTGAAATATTTTTAGACTTAGAAAATTTTTGAACTTGAAAATTTTTTTTGAAAATATTTTTGGGATAAATTTTTGTTATTGATAGTACTCAAATGTCTCCCTACGGGATACATTTGCGGAGCCCCGGGATCTATATGTGACAGGGAATGCGTCATTTTAGGAACTTTCCTTTATAACAAATACAGACCATAGCTTAGTTGACAGAAGTTAGTTAAAATTTAATCATAAATTATTATAGGAACAGACCATAGGGAGAAGGTTAGCGTGGATTACTCTTTTTATCCAATCGTGAGATGAATAAGATGCAGAAGCAACGCTGACCTAGATTATGAGCTGAAAATAAGCGTGTCAAGTCCCAGCTAAAAAGAGTTGCAGATTTTGAAGCCGAAGAGACAGACGCGTATTTCTTATGCTGCAGATTTTTGAGGATTTTTCAAACTTTTACTAAAGGAAGTCTTTCCCCAGTTTTTGTGTGAAATGTGCATTTTATACTCACAAGGAAGGCAGTAAGTAGAGTGCTGTTAAAATACCTAAAACATTTTTCATGTCAAAGCAAGATAGCTTTGCCTCCCGCAGCACCCTGTAAAATGGCTGCAAGTTATACTTTGAGTCAAAATATAGACTTTGGATTGCTAAGTAGAACCACTAACAGTTTGGTAGAACATGAAGCTCTTCAGGAAATGAGAGAATGGTTTAATCCTCTGAGTAACTGCTAGTATGCAATTACCGCTAGCTAATATTTTGAAGGATCAAGTGGCTAAGAGTTGAATTCAAGGTAATTCACTTGATATGAACTTCCCCATGCTATGTTAATGGAAGCAATGTGCATTTGTGGATGAACGAAATATGCATACTATAAATCTTTATGCCATAATGTATATACGTTATGTTGGAATTAAATATCACGTTGAGACCAAAACAAAAGGATATTGACTATTAAATACTTCGCCACACACAATATTGAAAGAAAGGAAGAAGTGGCTGCATGAGAAAACTTATCATGTCATAATTATCTGCTCTAACTCAATACAATTTAGAGGATAGTCCCCGAACCTGGTAAATCCCGTAAGACTGTAAGGGAGAAATTGCGACCTCTAGCGGTCAAGCTAGTATCTAGATCTAACACTCTCTGCAATTAAACAGCAACCCCCAATTCCCCACCCGGCCACACATCTCCCTGGCTTAATGATTGTACTGATGATGATCTTTTGAGGTGGGAGCAACATCGACATGTATTTACTGCCAGGGATGATACTACCAGAGCACAGGCTCTTAGGCATGTACATGCACGATCACATGTTCGTACTCAGTAAGACTCAGTTTTAGGTGATGATTATAATACAAAATAACTTCTTCCCATCATTGAGGAGTCCCTTGATTATTTCCAACGTGGTGAGGAATAATCAGATATCTATTTTGACTAGTGGGAATCACTGGTTGCTGCTGATAAGGAACCAACCACATCCAGCATGGATGATGTGATACCCAGAATTGTTGATGACAATGTTGCTAATATGAGACCATCCACATCCATCATTGTTGATGTGGTACCTAACATTGTTAATGTCGAGGTTGGTCTGATGTCAAATGGTCTAAGTGAGTCCTGCAGCCGTTGTTTCGTCAATTCTTTTGTGATGAGGGCACTTCTTCATACAACCCGTCTAACGTAGGTGGTTACTGTTGAATCCCTGCTCTTGACTCACACTAGAGGCGTAAAAACGTTGGACTTGCAGCGTCGTACCACGAACTTTAGATAAAATAACAAGAACAAATGCCTCTGCTAAGTACACTGAGTTGGAAGATTAACAGGGGCATTGTCTCGCTGTCCATCCACCAATGTTAGCCTCTCTGAATAATTATTCTTCACAAGTACATTCAGTATAGCTAAGGGAATATTATTTGAAATCACCGTAATTCTTCTTGTTACTTTAATAGGGAAAATGTGTCCAGACAGCGCGAGGGCAATGGCTTGCCTGAATTAAAATTAACAAGGTACACATATCTTACAAATGATACTATACACTTTAGGCACATGGGATGTACTCATCTCTCATCTCTGCTCCATTCGGAGTCTGGGCTTGCTGCTACGTTTGCTTTTATGTATGAACAAGCATGAAGCAATCACCAGCGCTTGCTGTAGTGGTTTATAAATATACAATTTTCGTATGTCGAGGTTGCCAGCCTCATATATAACCACTTAGCAAGACAAACATGTCACATTCACATTTGTAAGATATAGGTTTACAACTTACCCCAAATGGGATCTACAATTTCCTGCCACAGTTAGAATTTACACAGCAACTTCGATTAAATGCTTCGAATCACTTGTCTGGGTAATTTTAGAATTCCTCTTATGAATTGATTCTGATTCCTTAAGTATCCAGTCTTTGTATTTAAAAATGCGGGTTTACGTTTAAGTTTTAAAGTTGCCCAAATACTCTGCCCTGGTCCTTTCGAATGGAATCGAATTCCTATTCTTTTCTGGCTAATTATCTCTCTCTCTCTCTCTCTCTCTCTCTCTCTCTCAGGAGTGCTACTTTGACGTTTAGCAGTGCAGTGCGTCTAAGTCTCAAATTGTTAGATTATAAATCTTAATTGTCTGAAGGGAGCCGCGGTAGCATAGTGGTTAGTGCACTAGTTTCCTAGCTCAGTGGTCTATGGTTCGATCCCCAGATGAGGTGGGTTTTTTTAGCCCGCAAACGGCTCTTGGGTCGACCCAGCCCCAAGTGGGTACCAGAGCAACTCTGGGAAGGTTAAGGCGGCCAGCGTGATGCTGACCACATCACCCCTAGTGTGCCGATGGGCAAGAAAATATAGGCTTACTCCATATTCCCAGTGTGCCCCAATGGGTGTGTAACGGGATCCTTTACCTTTACATTTTTTTACTCGGTCTGGGCCGGAAAAAAATTATAAAAACGTCACTATTACTCTTCACCTTTACCTTGTTCATTGAAGGTGGCTAGACAACTCAAGTGATTACAATTAATCCTGAAGATAGTCAATACAGAAGTGAAATAACCTTAATTCAGTGTGACTAGAGGTTAACGACTCTGAGAGGCGCGACTATGAGGTGAGGAAAATGAAGAAAAGACGTGATACTGCCGGAGAGAACGAAAGTTATAAAAGTGCTCAACTGATTTCGTCACATTGAGAATAAAGTATATACGTGCATTACCCGGAGAATACTGTATATACGTGCAAAAAATGATTATACCGTATATTGAAGAAATCATGTTTAAGTAAACTATTGTTAAACTTCCAATGTGGGATCTTATAGATGTTATAATGGGTGTCCCTATACCCAACACTGTATAAACCGCTTTATGGTCTGTGAAATCAAGTGTGCTGTTAATATGTTGTGTTTCCTGTACCTTGTAAATATCTGATGTATATATCCTATCTATCCTAGATGGTCGTCTTAAGCCCAGATGTGTCTTATCTATGTAAGTGTACGATATATTATTTGGTTCAACACTTCTAAAGGCATCATTCAGACTATGCTCTTTTAAAATAGTTTGTAATATCGGCAACTAAGATGTCTGATTCTTAGTTACATGTGTGTTCTGTGTTTGTAAGGGTCGACCGGCATGATCTAGGTCAGAAATGACACAATTAAAATCCCCTCCTAAAATTAAGTTTCATCTTTTGTAGTTAGTGACAAAACGTCAGAGAGTTCTCCATAAAAAGCTGGCTGGTTTGCTCTTTGACTGGGAGCGTATATATTGACTAATGTATGCGCCTTGTTCACTTTGTTTATTGTGTATTTGGACAGAAACTAATCTGCCGTTAGTGGCCATGTTATGGTGTGTTATTTCCCAGTCTTCTGATGATTGTAAGATCGCAACAAATGTGTGATGTCCCTATACTAAACCACCCGTGTCTTAAACCTAATTTTGTTATGATTTGTTTGGGTCTGAAGTCGGAAACAACTCTAGTTTCTTGCAAAAAAAAAAAAACTAAATCTGGTTGGTATTTTAAAATTAGTTTTACCAGAGAGTTTAGTTTATTTGTTAACCCGTTTACGTTTAAAGACAAAAGGGTTAAACTAAAGGGCATAGAGTGGGGGTCGCTATTATACCGACGGGAACACATCTGTGATCTCATCCATCAATGATTGTCTGGCTCATAATATCTCCTTCCTAATGCGTATTTTATCTGTGTTAATTACACAGAGAATGTCTGTGTTAAAGAGATAAGCCGATTATCAACCACGTACTGAAACCGTTCACGAGAAGGTGAGAAAACTGTTTCGTTCTTCTGGGACCACCACAGTCTTTTGATACTGACCGCTTACGCCTCCTCTTTGGCTACGCCCTTCTAGACGAGATGATAGAAAAAGGTAGGGAAATGCTTGCTTTTCGTGGCTCGAGATATAAGCCGTAGGTGTGGCCAAACTCGACTTTAAGACAAAGCGATGTCCTGGCTGCACGCATGACAACTGTTTACATACTAATAAGCACTCGTGGTGGAAAATCCCCGTTGCTATTGTGCATACTAATGAGCACGCGTTGACCTCACGTTGACTATTTTGTCTACACACAAATTCTGGGGCCGGATGCTATTCACGGCTATTCTTCTCATCATCCGTCAGTTCAAGGACAGCTGAATTTCATCCATCCGTCACAGTATGTTTAATTCTTTTCTGTGACTAAAGGGTGTTGAGTTAATAATAATCTGCAAATCTTCTCACTGTCAACTGTAACGGAATTTGTAACGCATTATCCATATTTTTTTCTTTCCGTCTATAATTTTGCCGTTATACCATACTCAACTAAAATGATTATATTTGGGGTATATATAGTGTTAACTTCGTCAACGTAGCACGTTCCTAGTCCTGGAAAGGACGGGTCCTGAAGAGAACCGCCAGCTGCCTGTTTGGTCCCTTCTCGTTGTTATCTTTTTTCGGCTGTATGTTGTTTATGACTGTCTCTATTATATTTGGTAAGAGTTCCTCTAGGGTTTCTGTAAATATTTTGTCTTTGGTTTCTTTGCTTCTATCTCTTTCTTATTTGCATTTTGTTACGATATCCTCGATGATCCTTCTCTCTGTTTCAATTCTGTTGAGTACTTCTTCGTTCTCCTCCTTTAGCTCTGCGAGTTTGGTGATGTCGACTTCTATTTGGTGCTGAATGGATTTCATGTCCTGTAACATTGTCTGGGCGCTCTGTAAGGCTCCTATTGTTTCGTCTCTTATGGTTTCTGTGTCTTCGTTGTGCTGCCTGTTCTTCTCAACATTGAGTTTTTGTTTCATGTCTCGCCGTGTTTTATGGCCGTGGTTTCCGTGACAGTTTTCGCAGGTTCTGTTGGAGTTGCGCATTTTATAGTTGGTATCCCTTTTCGCATGAGGACATTCATTGTAAGAGTGACTTTCCGCACAGTACCAGCAAACTGCCTCTGTGTAGCAGGTTTTCTTAGTGTGCAAAAATTGCTGGCAGTTTCAGCACTGCATAACAGGAGGGATGTACTCTTCTGTTTTTCGACATCTATCGTCTAATTTGAGTTGACATGGTCTTGAAGTGTCTGCAATAGTTAGGATACATAGTTTTGTGTCCTTCTTGTCCCAACTTTTCAGTCTTTCAACCTGTGTTATTTTGACATTTTTGTTTTCTGTTTGCAGGCGGTTGTGGAATTCTTGTGTAGACCAATTGTTATCGACCCTTCTTACAACTATCTTTTTGGTTTTCTTGTAGATCTCTACAGCAACTGAAATCTGGTGGGGTAGCTGGACTTCTTTGTGTCCGAACTCTAGTTCGACCATCAGTTTGTTTGTCTTCTCGGTGTTATTTAGAGCTATTATAACTCCTTTTCTTGTCTCTTGTAACTCTAATTATACTCCTCCTGCCCGTTATTGCCTCGAGGATACCGATCACTTTATCGTCGGTTAGGGCCGTGAGGGAGGCCTCACCTCCAGACATCTGAGTGATCTTAGTGATCCTCTCCTGTAGTGCCTCGTGAGAAACGCCATTTCTGGGCTTGCGAAATCGTCACGCTCCGACTTCCGTCTCAGTTTGAGACTGTGGGACGGACTCTACTGATCACCGTGGGACACTTGGTGGTTCTCCGTTGAGTCCCAGGTATCTCTATGTCTGCTATTGGTATGTCAGGAGGTACTTCTAATACTGCTTCTTGTAATTGTGGAGAATGACTAAGAAACTTGTCTCTGTCTTCACGAATTCTGCGTAGTGCTTCGATAATGAAATCTTCTGGGTCTAACTCATTAAGTTCTGATGTTATTGTCCTCTCTTCCGCAGCAAGCTGGGAGGTGATGTCTGGCTGTTCTGCCCTTCTGTCTTACTCTTGTGCATGTACCTGTCTGTGTTGTAGAGCTGTTTCTTCCGCCTCCTTAGTATTTGAAGATGGGTCGGCTTTTCTCTCTGGGTGGCTGTTTGTGGTTTTGTTATACTCATGGCTGTTGTTCAGCGCTGGTGGACTGGTGTTTAATGTTCGCATGAGTCGCATTTTTTTTTAAATGCTCGCATGAGGCGGATTTTTAAAAAAAATGCTTGCATGAGTTGAATTTTTTTCAAATGACCTCATGAGGCGCATTTTTTAAAACTCGCATGAGTCGCAGTGAAAAATGACAAAGACCATCACCTTTTCAAAAGATATTGCAGTCTGTTTCAGGTATCTGCGAAGTTTTTAAATTGAAATACCCATTCTGGGGCTCAAATTGAGGTCTATTGACTTTATTAATTAAATTGTGTGTGATCCTTGCCCTGGCTAAGCAAGGTTGCCACTCAAGTTCTAGAGATGAAACCAGAATTTCTTTTAAAAAAAAACCAAGAAATACCTAGATTATTTAATGCCTCAAATACACGGGATAGACGATGCTTACACAATCTTTTAGTGCAACTTTAGCACAAATAAGTTGTGTGCTACCAATTTTTATTTATTTCTTCATTTTTATTTTATTTTTTATTACCAAAAATTCACAATTATATAAAAATGATTTTATTAACACCCCAATATATGAACTCTTGAAAATAGGATATTTTAACAGTAGCATACTTACAGTAGTTACATAAACAAAATGTTCCTCAAATCAAATATAAAATGTTAGTTGTAACTTGTTACTGTTGAAAATTGTCACTTGTCAGCGACTCGGCATCCATGTCGACAACTTCTCCTTCGTCAAGATCATATGCATGAATTGACAACGTGGAATCTTGATTGTGGAGTTCCAAAATCGTTGCATATCTCTGCCGACAACGTCCTTCGTGCACATCTTCAATCACGCTTTTACTAGGATTAAACTTATGACAAACTCCATCTTTGCCAACTGCTTGCTTGGCTAGTATTCGATTGGAAACTGTTTCACCCAAAAGCTTGTTGGTTTGTTTAGTTTCAACTAAGTTAACCTCCGAAAACACTCTTTCGACGCATACTGAGGAGTGAGGTAGCGCCATAAGCGTACACATGAGGTCAGCCAAAACATCAAATTTCTTCTGGTTATTAACATCAGTTACTTGTTGCAGTCCCATCCAGAATGTGGGCGGATCCTCATCCACCGGATGTCTGATACTGTCGGGTTGTGGCGCTACGTTCTGATGCAGAATGTTTTCTTAACACTTCTGTTAAAGTAAAGACTTTCTTAGAAAACGCCACACGGGCTACTATAAATATGAGGTACTTCTTGCCTCAGGAGATTCACCCCCACGCAGGGCTTCTCTAGGCTACTACTGATAGTGACGAAAAGTTCTGCTTACAGGCCACGCCCACACAGGGCTATTTATAAAGATGTGTTACTACCCTGTCACTATGTCTGGAATGTTTGAAGAGGGTATGTGTTGGTATCATCACTCACACCACAGTAACGTACATAAGATTCATGGAGCGTTGAACGACTGGTGACGTTTAATAATGATTTATTCATCATCATCAGTTGCCATCTCCACAACGAAGGTTAGCTGTAATGGATCTCCAACGTCTTCTGTCTCTTGTCTTGGTGGTGCACTCTGATAGACTCTTTCCTGTCCATCTTTTTATGTTATTATCCCACTTATAGCGCTGTCTTCCCCTTGCACGTTTGCCTTCAACTCTCCTTTCTGTTATGGTCTTCTGAAAGGTGTTATGCCTTTTTATGTGGCCAAAGTATTTTAGCTGCCGAACTTTGACCTCCCTCATTAGTTCTCTTTTCATACCTAGATTTTATAGGACCTCCTTATTTGTTTTCATCTCTTTCCATGAGATACGCCCCATTCTTCTATATATCCACATTTCAAGAGCCTCAATTCTTTCTTCCAAATGCTTATTCATCGTCCATGTTTCTGCACCATACAGAAATGCAGAATATATATAACACTTTATGATTCTCAGTTTTAATTTGTGAGATAACTGTTTGGATGTCAGTATATGTTTCATGTTGTTGAATGTAGCTTTGGCCATTCCTATTCTCTTCTTGATTTCTGTTTCACATCTGACATCTTCTGTTATTATATGACCAGGATATACGCCACAACATAATTACTTGACACCAATTACACAGACTACAGCAAAATGGGGACATCGGATAAATGCATCCGTAAAGTACAATCACTCCAAAAATACTTCTAACATCAGCGCTATACCTTCAAGCAAACTGTCGACATGACAGTGCTAATAATATAAGTCAATGGATCCTTCCAGCAAACGGTAGGCATCACCATGCTAATAATATATATCTCCTCAAAATCTCTTTAATCACTCAGCGCTATTATATGTCAATAGATAAGTCAATGGATCCTTCCAGCAAACGGTAGGCATCACCGTGCTAATAATAAATATGGCCTCAAAATCTCTTTAATCACTCAGCGCTATTATATGTCAATAGATAAGTCAATGGATCCTTCCAGCAAATGGTAGGGATCACCGTGCTAATAATAAATATGGCCTTAAATTATCGTTAATATCTCTCAGCGCTATTCTATCACACAGAAAATAGTGGCCTACACAATCATGGCCTCAACATCTCAAAAACTATCCTCTCACAGGAAATAATGGCCTACACAAATCATGGCCTCGTAATATATAACATCAGTATCCAAATGGGAACTGCTTACACTGCAGTTGCAAAATATCCCATAAACATACAGCGAAAACAACACTGCTAGTCATCTTCATAGTACTCTGCGCAGGCAAACACTATTCCGAAAAACAGGGCTGACCAGCTTGGTCAACGCCCAGAGCGAACTGCCACGTGAATCAGCTGTTCTCCCACAGCTCAGTCACTAACACATTTGCGGACTAGCCGCGAGAGCTAATCACACACAGCTCAAAACAACTCAGAATAAATTCATCTCAGCACTTGAGATGACCAGCGTTCACCACCTCTGTTTCTCGAAACTACGAGAAGATATTTTAAATAAATCATCACAGCTTATCAAGCATTCAAGCGTCGTAACCCAAAAATCCACTTGTACAACAATCATTTTAAAGATTTACTTCCCCTAGATAAGATCTGTCCTTAACAATGTCCCAGATCTTTTTGGTACGATGCCAGTTCTCGCCATTGATTAGACAGACGATCAAGGCTCTCTTCTGAAACAACTGTTGGAAATTGCGCTGCTAATGTAATGACAGAAGGTTTGTTGATCTCAAGAGCTTGCTTTGGATCCAACAGTGGCATTTGCGCCAGAATACTGTTTTGTCCAAGTGAGCAATGCCGTACTGCTTCACATAGGCAACCTTGGTGCGCTTCAGTGACATTTTTTGAGCAATTGTGCTGTCTGTAAACATCTGCTTGCAACATTCAATCAAATGATCAGCTTGCGAAAACGGAGTATTATGTTCTGCCACGAAAGCCGACAACAGTATCTCCGCTTTAGCAATTTTGTCTTGGAGACAGGGCTCTTTTGGTTTGATGATTGCTAATGTTCAGAGTTTGGTTTTGGCTTCGACGTTTTTCATGTGCTTCTGTGTGCTTTTATGTTTCAATAAAGCTGGTTTGTTGGCATTAGTTAATGTACAGGAACAGACCGTATAAATCGCAGCACAGCGATTGCCAGAGTCCGGCTTTATCCAATCCTTCAGTTCGCTGTCTGTTAGTCATTTTTCACAAAGAGCCTGCTGATACCATGGCTTCACTTTTTTACGCGGTAGCGTGTGTGTCGTCATGCTGCTACAACTACCTAGCGTATATTCATCATCGCTTATTTTATAATCTTATAATAACAAAAAAAAAAAAACAATATGCTGTTTATCTGCTTAAGTCTAAAATGTAAAAAGAATACTTTTACATGCATTGTAAATGCCAATTGTCAAATCATCATCATCATCAGTTGCCATCTCCACAACGAAGGTTGGCTGTAATGGATCTCCAACGTCTTCTGTCTCTTGTCTTGGTGGTGCACTCTGATAGACTCTTTCCTGTCCATCTCTTGATGTTATCTTCCCACTTATAGCGCTGTCTTCCCCTTGCACGTTTGCCTTCAACTCTCCCTTCTGTTATGGTCTTCTGCAAGGTGCTATGCATTTTTATGTGGCCAAAGTATTTTAGCTGCCGAACTTTGACCTCCCTCATTAGTTCTCTTTTCATACCTAGATTTTCTAGGACCTCCTTATTTGTTTTCATCTCTTTTTATGAGATACGCCCCATTCTTCTATATATCCACATTTCAAGAGCCTCAATTCTTTCTTCCAAATGCTTATTCATCGTCCATGTTTCTGCACCATACAGAAATGCAGAATATACAAGTATATAACACTTTATGATTCTCAGTTTTAATTTGTGAGATAACTGTTTGGGTGTCAGTATATGTTTCATGTTGTTGAATGTAGCTTTGGCCATTCCTATTCTCTTCTTGATTTCTGTTTCACATCTGCCATCTTCTGTTATTATATGACCAAGATATACGTAGCTCTTGACTTGTTCCAGGATTTTCCCATTTGCGCTTATCTTTAATGTGGGTTTATCGTCTGTTTTGCTAATTATCATAGTTTTTGTTTTCTCAATATTAATGTCGAGTCCATATTCATGACTTATACTGTTCACTTGCTTCACTAGTTCTTGTAACTCCTGTTCGCTTTCAGCTAGCAACACGGTATCATCTGCATATCTAAGATTGTTTATTGACCTTCCACTGATGTTCAGTCCTGGTATTTCCTGTATCTGTTTGAAAATTTTTTCGGTGTATAAATTAAATAGGCAGGGGGACAGCACACAACCTTGTCTGACACCTCTTTTTATGTCTATGTATGGTGAATAATTCCTTCCCGATCTTACTGTGGCAGTTTGCTCCCAATAAAGGTTACTGAGTATTCTTATATCTTTTCCATCAATACCTATGTCTTTGAGGCATTTGTTGCGCAATAATGTCGCAACGTATTCTGTGTACTTTATATTTTTCTTATGCAAAGGGAAATAACTCGTGTAATTGTATGTCACTTTTACTTACAACAGTTTTGGTTTCTTGTTGGCGTTCGGTTGCCGATAAGTTTGTTGGAGCGATTTTAAGTCATGTCCATGTATGGAGCGATCGGGCCCACTTCTCTTGATAAGCATTTGGCAACTTGCAATGTTTCGATTCCTATCCTTTTAAGGCATTGTTCGAGAAGGTACTATCTTCGTATATTTTCTGAACTGTATTCGAATCGCGCGTTTCTGCGCATGTCTAAAGTTTTTTGGTTTTGGTCTGAACGGGATTTCCGCCCGCAGTCCGTGGCAGATTCGTTTGAGAGCAGGACGCAATTTTGCTAGCGTCCGTGCTTATTCTATTCAGGAAAAAAGGAGTCCTCTACATATTGTTGTTCCTTTTGAGATGATATATCTTTTGTGATTCGCTTCGCCTGGAGGCGTGTGAGTTATGTGGTTTATTTCCTGAAGAAAAGGTAATTACATTTTCAATGACATTATCGCCATTTTTCGCGATTGACTTTTTTGTAGCCTGTTTATTGACGAGTCTACATTATGAGAAGTTTCTCAGCTCACGAATCATGTACATTGTTATGCATCGGGTTGATGCATGTCCTAAGGACTATTTACTTGTTGAACTCTGCTGCTCGATCTAGGTTTGATACCTTTGTTGACTAAAGGAACTTTGAGGACACTGTTATGTACTTCAGAAGATAGGCTTGTCTTGCTGAGGTCAGATAAAGGAGAGTGGATTTGATCTCCTACGGATATCTTCCGGCTATTATGGAAAGGGATGGAGGTTTCCCCTGACTACATGTACAGCTGGTTATGATGTACTGATGTTCATATGATTCACCATTATTACGATGCTGTCTGCTATCCAGTGTTGTGCTGACTATGTCAATGTAATGATGACTGTTCTACCGTACACGTAATGTATTTGCATATTAATGTCTATGCACCTTGTCATTGTGGCGTCCACAATACATGATTGAAACGTCACTTGCTGTTTGAAGAATTCTTGACTTTCTACGTTGTAGTGGTTTTGTTGGTATTGTATGGTTGTTATGTTACCTAGTGTACTGTATGAGGTCAAGTGTGAAGGCTCCTGAGATAAAAGTTTATGTGAATTACAGAAGGCCCTTCTTACTACCACTACGACCTCACCAGACCTATTCTACTATCATGAATGTTAGCTACGTTAAAAGTCTAGGGTACTGAAATGTAATGTGTAGTAATATAATATACAGACACACACATGTAATTAATAAGTCTAATAATATTAATAAACTCTATAACACACTGAACTAACTCTGGCTGTTTTAGGTTAAATTTTAGAAATCTTTTAAATTTATTAGTTCTGAACCAAGTTTTAGTTTGGTCCGAAAATATGAAATGATATGGATTTATCAATGATGCCTTAATATGTGGCTTAATAAAATGTAATTTGTGTACATAGGTATATTATAATAATGGTTAGTATTAATATTATCTATACTGTCTTTGGGAGAACTAGTACAAGATGTTTCGTGGGAGTGGCGTCATCACGCCCAATCTGTGACTACTAAAATCATTGTCCATTGACTTATGGCATGAAATAAATGTTTTATTTCCCACTAGTTATGTCTTTATTTGATGGTAATATAGTTGTGAATCTTCAGCAGGCCAGATTTCACTTATCTCGCCTGAGACGATCTGGTAAGGGAGTCTGGTGGCCCACTCCTCTCCGTAGCTGGAGTAATACATTAGGCTTCCTTGACACCAATGTTAGGCTTCACAGGCACAAATGATAGGCGGCACACACATCCGCTGGTGTACTGTTTACAATAGCATTTGGCACCACCTTAGTTCCAAACAGAAACTCACAATTCTGAAACAAAATTTGTGCCATGTGTCAGTACTCTACCTACTGAGCCACTCTTACACACAACACTACACAACAACATTACACAGACTGGGTCAGATCTCTCTGACCAACATATCACATCTTACCCAGTTGTTTTCACATAGTACCAGTTCCCCAAGACTGCATTGCATCTGAGATATGTTCAATAGTTTCCTCTGTTATTCAATAAGATAGGTGATATCTTCCCACTGATCTCAATAATAGATGCGCCTTCCATAGTCTTAGTTAGGTGTCCATATATTATTTGTTTGTCTCTAGACCCTGAACTGCGGCTGGGGACCTAGAGCGAGCACTTACTTGTCGTAATCATTTTTCATGATATGGCAGTATCAATCACTCAAAATATTAAAATAAACAAGATAAATGCTTTCATTCTTACCAGAATTCAGAATTGAGAACACAGTTAATACTAGCAAAACTCAGCTGAGCTGCTGGCTGTAGTATGGCGTCCCACTGAATATTATGTATATTTCTTGGAAAACACTACTATCAGTAAATGACTGTGTTCCTGGACAGACATATATCAAATGGCAAAAATGCGCGTCCCTATCCCGCTAATATAAAAATGCGTTGGCCAATCAGATCGAAAGACCAAGCTTTCCAATTCAAAATTTGAAAATAAAGTCAAAAGTACATCTCAATTTTTAAAATGTACGTCGGTCACATTTTATCTTTTTCCCACAATTTCACTTGTTTTTTGGACTAACAACATGTAAAACTGGCACGAACCTGCTTCCTAAGTTTTTTTTAGCCACTACCTCCCGACTGTGCCCCGCTAGTTTATTACAGTTTGAAATTTGCCTTTTCTTGTCCCAAGGACGCAAAATTGAGACTTTAGTGAAAGTATGCACAACAATACTGTTCGCTAGTCTGATGGGAACAATACGGTCTTTCGTCAATATCTTCCTTGTTATCTGCCCGTCTGTATAATTAAAAGTATATTATTTCTCTGCTTAAGATGGGCTATCAAACTAGCTAGGTTTTATTTTCATAACTTTATTATTAAGAAAAAACCTACTTTTCCCAAGATTAGTTTTTGAAATTTGTTTTTGAACGTTCGTTCACGCGGTTGCCGCTATATTCAAACTATAACGTCAAAGTACCGTAAATCGTCAAAGAAACGTCTGTCTCTGACAAGAGCTAAAGTCGTTTTCTGTCAATTTTCTTAAATTGTGTCAACTAGTGGTGTGATTTTTTTCTTTTTAAACTACAAATTGCGTCTTTTTTGGCCTTTCTAGATTCAAACACGTGTTCAGACCGTCATAATGATTTTTATCTCCGTTTCCCTCCCGTCTACAAGGGTACCTTTTCGTCTGCATGTCTACTAGTTAGTTTCAATGGCGGTAGGAACTGCTGGCATAGGCGAGCATGTCTCCTAGTATCTTACGCATTATTTTTATCCCTACATGTTTTCTTTATAATTGGAGATAATTTAACGTTGTATCACGGTAAATTCATCACACATCTCGACACTTGAGAACATGCACTGCTACAAGTTCCAAAACCAGTGATACACATAGACAAAATTACTCTTCACGCCTGCCAACTACTCTAATTTTGATCACAGGGGTGCCGACTGAGGAAATCTGCACCGACATTCAATGACCCCGGGATATATTCGATAATAAACTGATAATTTTGTAACAATAAAGACCATCTTAACAATCTTGCATTTTCATGCTTGGCCTGAGATAAGAACACTAGGGGCTGATGATCCGTCTGGACCACAAAAGTCCTACTAAACAGATAGATTTGGAACTTTTTTATTGCCCAGATTCACGCTAAACATTCTTTTTCGCTTGTGGAATATCCTTGCTCCGCTTTATTCAACTTGCGGCTTGCATAAGCGACTGGGTTCAGTTCCCCATTGGGTGAAGATGACCTTTGCAACAGAGCCGCCCCCAGGCCTACATTACTTGCATCTGTTCTCACCACAAAGTCCTGTGTCAAATCAGGCAATTTGAGAATAGGCTTGCTAGTGAGTTTTTCCTTTAACTCTTGGAAAGCCAATTCATATTGCGCAGTCCAAACAATTCTATCTGGATTTCCCTTACGAGTCAGATCAGTCAGAGGAGCACATATAGAGTTAAAATTTTTGATATATTTTTGGTAAAACCCACATAACGACACGAATGATCGCACGTCTTTTTTTGTTTGTGGTCTAGGTGCTCCCTGCAATTTTTCCAAGTTCTTGGGGTCAGGGGTCATGTTACCCTGATATAAAGTGTGTCCCAAGAATTCCAACTCTTTGCATCCAATACAACATTTTGTTGGTCTAGCAGTTAATTTCGCCTCCCTAAGCCTATCAAATAACATTTTCAGAGAGTTAATGTGTTCTTCAAATGTCTCTGTGGCGACGAGAATATCATCCATGAAATTCGTGATACAGGGATTATTCAGGGGATCCAACAATTTGCGCATCATCCTTGAAAATACACTCGGAGCATTTTTCAGTCCGAATGGTAGCATGTTGAATTCATAATGTCCTTCCGTGGTGCTAAAAGCTAAATAAGGTCTAACTTCAGGCTTCACTGGAATCTGGTAATAGCCTTTACTAAGATCCACCTTCGAAAAGTATTTTGCACTGTTCAATCTGGCAAATAACTGTTTTGTGTCTGGTAATGGATCCACTTGTCCTTCTGTGACAGCATTCAGTTTCCTGTAATCTATGCACAGTCTATGTTCCCCAGACGGTTTCCTCAACAAAACTACACTGGAGCTAAAAGAAGATTCACTGTGTGAAATAATCCCCTCCTTCAACAAATAATCTATTTCTTCTTTCAATGCCTTCTCCTTCGCGAACGGAATAGAATAGGCTCTCATACAGATTGGGTTTGAGTCTACCAGCTTCATGTCATACTGTAGCAAATTTGTATGTCCTGGTTTATCTGTTAATACATCTGTATGTTCCTCCAGAACCTGTTGAACTCTCTCCCTCTGATTTTTAGTCAGGTGCTTACTGACTTTTACTTGTGCGGCTGTCTCACAGGGATGTAATGGGTATTCATGTGAGGTGAGTGGTTCCTTTTGCATTTGAGTTGCGATAGCCAAGGTCAGTAAGGGGGTGCTTTCCTGGAGTGGTCTGTCCAGATACTTCTTTAAAAGGTTTATATGATATACCTTCTCCTTCCCCTTTTTGTCAATTTTATAGTTTGTTCTAGACACCTTCTCTAGAACCGTATATGGACCTTGCCATCCAATTTGTAATTTATTATGGCTGCCGGGTAGTAGAAGAAGCACCTTCTCTCCCACAGCTAGTTCTCTGTCCTTGGCTTTCCTATTAAAATATGCTGCATGTTTCTTCCTGGCTTGTCTCAAATTATCATTTGCCAGTTTCCATCCAGCTTTCAGACGAGTGGTCAGCTCGTTCACATATTGATACGATGAGGTAACAGTCTCTTCTGCTTTCTCATCTGTCCAGGTCCTTAATAAGGCTTCTAATGGACCTTTTATTGGCCTCCCAAATAGCAGAGTTGCGGGAGCAATCCCGGTTGAACTATGTGGTACCTACCGATACGCAAACAACGCGGCGGGCAGAAATTGATCCCACATATACGTTTTTTCGTGTGCCAGCTTCCTCAGGAAAGAAATGAGAGTCCCATTGAACCTCTCTACCTGGCCGTTCCCTTGTGGATGGTACGGACTACAATGAAAGTGTCTGGCTTGAAATAGCTTAAAAACGTCTTCCGTTAGTTTCCCCTTGAACTGTGAGCCATTATCAGTCAAGATTTGATGCGGGAATCCTAATCTTGTGAATATTGTAAGTAGGGACTCTGCTACATGTTTTGAATCAATTGATGGCAGGGCTACCGCCTCTCCCCACATAGAACAAGTGTCCACCAGAGTAAGGATGTAACTGTTCCTCCTCTTGGTCCGAGTGAGAGGTCCTACAATATCCACTGCAACCCTCTCAAGAGGTGTTCCCACTATGGGCATTTCCCCTAGAGTTGCAGGAGCAGTCCAGTGCTTTGGAGCTACCCTTTGACATTCTGGGCAGGATTTGACATATCTTTTTATATCCTCCGTTATCCCTGGCCAGAAGTAATGACAAGTTATACGCTGTCCTGTGGCGCTGATCCCCATGTGACCACTGAAGGGAATCGCATGCCCGAGTTCCATCACTTTATCCCTATATGAAGTGGGAAGAACCAGCTGGTTGTGACCATTTGTTCCAGTTCCGGCCTTCCTGTATAATAATTTGTTCTTCATAAAGTACTCTCCCTTGCTTGGAGGTGTGTGGCATTTGGGCAATTTTTTAAAACATGGCTTGAGTGTCCTATCCTCAGCCTGCGCCTTCCTCATCTCCTCTGGATGAGCATTTATAGGTTCACCTTCTTCCTCCTTTTTCTGTGACCTGGTCTGCACTGTCGCCATCATCACAGGTCTCTCGGGATTCCCCAAGAAGACGTATCTACACCCCAATATCAGAGGGTAGATTGGTTCATCTATCACTGCTGCTCTGATTTCTCCTTCCACATAGTGAGTTTTCACCGTTATCCTTGCGATGGGAAGTGTCATTAGTGGTATGTCCTTAGTCGCCCCTTGTATTTCCACTGTTTCTGTGGTATACTGACTTGGGTCCACTAGGCTAGACTTCACAACTGAATCATAATCCAAACCTGTATCATATAGGCACCTTATGGTGACCCCATTACAAATAACATCCTCACAAACTGGGGGGTGATAAGGTTCCTGCTGTCTATTAGGATTAACCTTTAATCTTTGAGTCCCCGACTTCATTGCAGCAATGTTTGAAGGTTTCCTTTTACAAAATTCGGTGTTATGGTTGTCTTTCGTACACCATTTGCACCATCTCTTTCCTTGGTTAAACGGTTTTCTTTCATTATATTTTTGGTCATTGAACTGTGAGCTTCTGTCACGATAATCATTTCGTGGCCTATCAAAGTTTGTCCTGCCTTTATTACCTTGTTCTCTGTTATCAAATCTACCAAATTGCTGTGAAGCTTTAAAATTTTCTATGTGCTTCTTTTTAGTGCCACTTACTTCTGCCTGGGCTGCCTGATACCTCTCAGCGACATTTAAAACCTCCCCAACCTCTCTGCACCTTGTTCCATGAGAAATTTTCTCAAGTCTGGAGCCATGGACTCTCTTAATTGCTCTATCATGATCATCTCTTTAAGATCTTGGGTCTTCCCCAGAGCAGTCCATTTTTCCAAATAGGTTTCCAGTCTGGCAGAGAATTGGTGGTATGTCTCCCCAGACAAAAGCTTGGCATTTCTAAACTTCTTACGATAAAATTCACCATTCTTTTTTATATCTCAATAACAAAGCCTGCTTTAGCATGTCATAATTGTCTTGGTCGTCTCTATTCATCTTAGCAAAGACTTCATAAGAAGTACCTCTCAGTCCCTGTGATAACTTTAGACTCCACCTCTCTCTCTCTAACCCATATGTAGTAGCTAATAATTCGAATCTACTGAGGTACCCCTCGATGTCATCGTCTTTCTCAACAAAATGGTCTAAATGAAACCCCATAGCTGAGTTTGAGGCTCCCTGACTAGGCGTAGCATCTGAGGCAAAAGGGCTGGCACCATTTTCAGGAGCATGGCCTTGTAATTCCAGCTCCCTTAGTCGTAATTCGTGCTCCCTTTGCAATCTTCTATCTTCTGCCTCCCTTTCGGCAGTCAATCTTTTATCTTCTGCCTCCCTTTCGGCAATCAATCTTTTTTCTTCTAATTGGAGCCTCTTAATCTCCCTATCTGCCTCCAATGCTTTAGCCTCTTTGTCAGCCTTAATCTGCAACCTCTTAAGTTCTTTATCATCCTCAATTTGTAACCTCTTCTCTTCAGCTAACCTCCTATCTTCCCTTTCAATATACTTGTCACATTCTGAAGTTACATACTGAATTAAAACCTGACCTCCATGTTCATCTCCTTCGCCGTCAGCACAGCAGCCGATATAAATTTTGCTAGATCTGCCATACTTTAACATACAAATTAACAATGACCAAGGTAATTTCAAATACGCAAGGACTAAGGTAATTCTAAATATATACTGACTAAGGTAATATGTTAATTAATTAATCAATTAATTACCACTGGCTGTGAAGATTCACCAACTTTTATTTTCCACTTTTTATTTTAAGGGACACTTTTAAAGTTATATACTCTGTCCCCACTAGTTTAATTCCCACACCAGGAGATCCTACTATCTTTGATAAACTTAATATCCCCGGACAAGACCCCAATATTTGTAGTGGTTTTGTTGGTATTGTATGGTTGTTATGTTACCTAGTGTACTGCATGAGGTCAGCTGTGAAGGCTCCTGAGATAAAAGTTTATGTGAATTACAGAAGGCCCTTCTTACTACCACTACGACCTCACCAGACCTATTCTACTATCATGAATGTTAGCTACGTTAAAAGTCTAGGGTACTGAAATGTAATGTGTAGTAATATAATATACAGACACACACATGTAATTAATAAGTCTAATAATATTAATAAACTCTATAACACACTGAACTAACTCTGGCTGTTTTAGGTTAAATTTTAGAAATCTTTTAAATTTATTAGTTCTGAACCAAGTTTTAGTTTGGTCAGAACATATGAAATGATATGGATTTATCAATGAAATGCATAAATATGTGGCATAATAAAATGTAATTTGTGTACATAGGTATATTATAATAATGGTTAGTATTAATATTATCTATACTGTCTTTGGGAGAACTAGTACAAGATGTTTCGTGGGAGTGGCGTCATCACGCCCAATCTGTTACTACTAAAATCATTGTCCATCGACTTATGGCATGAAATAAATGTTTTATTTTCCACTAGTTATGTCTTTATTTGATGGTAATATAGTTGTGAATCTTCAGCAGGCCAGATTTCACTTATCTCGCCTGAGACGATCTGGTAAGGGAGTCTGGTGGCCCACTCCTCTCCGTAGCTGGAGTAATACGTTAGGCTTCCCTGACACCAATGTTAGGCTGCACAGGCACAAATGATAGGCGGCACATACATCCACTGGTGTACTGTTTACAATAGCATTTGGCACCACCTTTGTGCCAAACAGAAACTCACAATTCTGAAACAAAATTTGTGCCATGTGTCAGTACTCTACCTACTGAGCCACTCTTACACATAACACTACACAACAACATTACACAGACTGGGTCAGATCTCTCTGACCAACATATCACATCTTACCCAGTTGTTTTCACATAGTACCAGTTCCCCAAGACTGCATTGCATCTAAGATATGTTCAATAGTTTCCTCTGTTGTTCAATAAGATAGGTGATATGTTCCCACTGATCTCAATAATAGATTCGCCTTCCATCGTCTTAGTTAGGTTTCCATATATTTTTTGTTTGTCTCTAAGCCCTGAACTGCGGCTGGGGACCTAGAGCGAGCACTTTCTTGTCGTAATCATTTTCCATGATATGGCAGTATCAATCACTCAAAATATTAAAATAAACAAGATAAATGCTTTCATTATTACCAGAATTCAGAATTGAGAACACAGTTAATACTAGCAAAACTCAGCTGAGCTGCTGGCTGTAGTATGGCGTCCCACTGAATATTATGTATATTTCTTGGAAAACACTACTAGCAGTAAATGACTGTGTTCCTGGACAGACTTATATCAAATGGCAAAAATGCGCGTCCCTATCCCGCTAATATAAAAATGCGTTGGCCAATCAGATCGAAAGACCAAGCTTTCCAATTCAAAATTTGAAAATAAAGTCAAAAGTACATCTCAATTTTTAAAATGTACGTCGGTCACATTTTATCTTTTCCCCACAATTTCACTTGTTTTTTGGACTAACAACATGTAAAACTGGCACGAACCTGCTTCCTAAGTTATTTTTAGCCACTACCTCCCGACTGTGCCCCGCTAGTTTATACAGTTTGAAATTTGCCTTTTCTTGTCCAAAGGACGCAAAATTGAGACTTTAGTGAAAGTATGCACAACAATACTGTTCGCTAGTCTGATGGGAACAATACGGTCTTTCGTCAATATCTTCCTTAATATCTGTCCGTCTATATAATTAAAAGTATATTATTTCTCTGCTTAAGATGGGCTATCAAACTAGCTAGGTTTTATTTTCATAACGTTATTATTAAGAAAAAACCTACTTTTCCCAAGGTTAGTTTTTGAAATTTGTTTTTGAACGTTCGTTCACGCGGTTGCCGCTATATTCAAACTATAACGTCAAAGTACCGTAAATCGTCAAAGAAACGTCTGTCTCTGACAAGAGCTAAAGTCGTTTTTTGTCCATTTCCTTACATTGTGTCAACTAGTGGTGTGATTTTTTTTCTTTTTAAACTACAAATTGCGTCTTTTTGGCCTTTCTAGATTCAAACACGTGTTCAGACCGTCATAATGATTTTTATCTCCGTTTCCCTCCCGTCTACAAGGGTACCGTTTCGTCTGCATGTCTACCAGTTAGTTTCAATGGCGGTAGGAACTGCTGGCATAGGCGAGCATGTCTCCTAGTATCTTACGCATTATTTTTATCCCTTCATGCTATCTTTATAATTGGAGATATTTTAACGTTGTATCACGGTAAATTCATCACATACGTGATAAGTTGATGTGACGTCCCTGTTTGGAACTGTAGCTGTTTAACTCCACACTCACATCATTTATACAAACCAGACTAAAGACACCACATTATTACGCCTTCATCATCCCTGGTGTCTGAGGGTGATACACCACGCTTCTAGTGCCAGCATGAAGATACCTTTGGCAAGAAGATGAAATATAACACCCTCAACATTGTGTGGCAAATATGAAATCATCCACGGAACATTTATACACGCAACTCATTGTACTACTCAACATTTGCTGACGCTACAGCATTCAATTATTTTCTCATGATGGACTCTGTCAAAAGCCTTCTTATAGTCAATGAAGCACATATACATAATTTTGGACCTCTGTATATTTTTCTGCTAATATTCTTAGACAAATTATTGCCTCTCTTGTTCCACTGTTCCGTCTAAAACCAAACTGATCTTCTTGGATTTCGCTGTCTACGTTACTTTTTATTCTTTCCTGTATGATTTTGAGCAGTATCTTAATTGCATGACTCATCAGGCTGATTGTTCTGAAGTCTGAACATTCTGTTGCATTTGGTTTTTTGGGCAATGTTATGAAAACTGATGTCTTCTTGTCGTTTGGTATATATCCTGTATTGTATATATCGTTGCATAGTTCTGTAATTGTATCTAGACTATACCAAAGCTCTCCAGAGCTTCTATCATTTCAATTTTTATGTTATCCATGCCTGCTGATTTTCCTGTTTGTATCATATGAATGGCATTCTCTACTTCTGATCTGAGAATGTTTGGGCCTTCATTAGAATCTGGTGATGGTTTTTTACCTCTGTTGTCCTCGAATAGTTCGTTTACGTATTCTGCCCAACTGTTTGATACGTCTTTCTCATCAAGTAATATTACACCATTTTTGTTCTTGATACAGCTTCCTCCTTGTGCAAACCGCGACCGATTTGATAATTTCTTTATTTCTTCATGCATATCTCTTGTCATGTGCTTTGCTTCCAAGTCTTCAATTTTCTTGCATTTTGTTTCTATCCACCGTTCTTTTGC
Source organism: Oreohelix idahoensis (assembly GCA_024509875.1). NCBI lineage: Eukaryota > Metazoa > Mollusca > Gastropoda > Stylommatophora > Oreohelicidae > Oreohelix > Oreohelix idahoensis. The sequence goes on from JAMPIV010004567.1 coordinate 1,240,144, forward strand.
TTCTCTACACATAGTACGTATGTCATTGTCTATTGTTTTATATTCTGGAGTGTTTTTTGCTTTCTTTCTTTCTGCCATTTTATTCAAGATGTCATCTGTCATCCAAATTTGATTTTTCTTAGACTCCTTTTTACGATTGTCAAATATACCCAGATTAATGCAGATTTGGGAAAAAATACCCAGATACCCAGACGGAAGCCAAAAAAACCAAGATCTAGTAAAAAATACCCAGCTGTGGCAACACTGTGGCTAAGACACGTTGATCTTAGCCAAAAGGCCGAGAAGCGATGTGTTTTTTTAAAAATAAAATTCCTCGCATGAGGTCGCATTTTTTACTCGCATGAGGTCGCATTGACACACGTCCGACCCCGGCCTTGGTCAAGACACATGATCCTAGCCAAGGCCTGATAGTAGGCGCATGTCTAAACACTAAAAGACCAAATGACACAGAAGTGTCACTGTACTGATCTTTTGTGTTTTCGATGCGGGCCCTGGCCAAGACACTTTGATCTTAGCCAAAAGGCTTTTTTTTTTTTTTTTTTTTTCCTCGCATGAGGTCGCTAATTTTTTGCCTCGCATGAGGTTTCATGGCACACGCTTAACCCGGCCCTGGTCAAGACCCATGTCCCAACACAAGAAGACCCAATGACATCATGTGTCACTGTAGTGATCTTCTGTGTTCTCACTCAAAGGACCTAATGACACATGAATGTCACTATATTGGTCCCTGTGCTTAGACACTTTGATCTTAGCCAAAAGGCCAAGAAGCGATGTTTTGTTGTACGACGATGCAATGTTTCGTGAACATAATTATCCATTGAAAGTTACATATGCAAATATAGAAAAATCATTGAATACCCAGCCTGCTCTTGTAAAATGTATTCTTTGAAAAAATCGTAAGACGCCAATAAGATTACCATAGTTAAAATATGAAATGTGTCTCACAAACTACATAAAAATATGCTGCAAAAAAATAAAAAACTAATTTAAATTATTAATAGATTAAAATAAGTAGTAAACCACTTTTGAATTCATATTTTTATAACTGCGCAATTCTTTCCCTTAAACATTTACACTTACCTTAGTAAACTCCCCTGAACAATTCAAACCAGACTGATCTATCTATCTATCTATCTATCTATCTATCTATCTATCTATCTATCTATCTATCTATCTATCTATCTATCTATCTATCTATCTATCTATCTATCTATCTATCCATCTATCTAACTATCTATCTATATATCTATATATCTATCTATCTATCTATCTATCTATCTATCTATCTATCTATCTATCTATCTATCTATCTATCTATCTATCTATCTATCTATCTATCTATCTATCTATCTATCTATTATATACTACTTTAATCTGATTGGTTTCAAGGAAGATTTTTTTGTTTGTTTTTTGTTTGGTTGTTTTTTACGTTCGTTCTTATTGTTTTTGTTTTGTATTGTTTTTTAACGTACTTTATTTCTTAATTGTAATTTGATACAGTAAATGTATGTTGTTATGTTACATTTATAATGTTCATTGCCTCTAAATCAACATTTACAACAGATGTAAGGATGTATGTATACAGAAGCCTTCCTCAACCTTTTTATTTTAAAGGAACCCTTGAAATAATTTTTAGGTGTCAGTTAACCCCTTGAATATAAATTATTATATCTACAGCTCACGGTATGTTAGTGTGATCATAAAGTTGTAATTATAATAATCCAATAAAAATTGCTAATCCTTATTGAGTAGAGAATGATTTCTTCTGTGGGTCTGTTTGTTTTAGCCAACTTATTAGCCTACTGTTTTTATGTGGTTCTCTCTTCCAATAAAGGATATCAACTCTTTTGTAAGTAAATATTGTAGGCAGTGTTGGATTTACATATGGACTGATCGTGCTGCAGCCCAGAGCCTCATAATCTAGGGGGGTTTTTGCCTCCTGTGGAAAAATAAAAAATTCACCTATAATTTTATTCCATTGTAATGAAAAAAATCAGGGGCGTACCTAAGCCTATAATGTGTAAGCACAAATCCAAAATTCAGGAATATATTGATGGAAGTGACCAAAGCACACATTCTTGAGTCTAATACATAGGCATAGTTGCTAGTACGGTACCATTAAACACGTATGACTGGATAACAGTTACACAAATACGCACTTACGGTTCAGTAAAGTTGTGGAGGCTTTAACCCTTTGCTTTTCAATTTAGCCAAAAGGAGAAATTGCCGCCATTTCTTGCCAGCTTCGCCAAAATGCGAATCTATTATAGACATAAGTTAAATTCCGAAATAAAAACATTATGAACATTAGTAGAGCATAGAGTACCGGTAATGTCCCGTGCATTTTGAAATCAAGTGAGTATTCTTTTATATCATTGTGAATCACAATAATATTTAATTTTGACTTTTAGGTTAAAAATAATGAGTAAGCGATATGAAAGTAGTGCTAGTAAACGAACGTGACAAATGGAACAGACGGCAATACTGAAGAATTTAAAGCCAAGCACGTCATATAGCTTTGTACAGCAGGCAGAAACCATCCTGCATAACCTCTCAAATACACAACATTTATGTTTACAAACAGAAGAAAGTAAAATAGACTACACTGAGCAGTCTGGGCAGACTGATGAACAACCAGTTTAAATATAGAACACAGCCTCTCAAGAACTTCAAGGAGAACTGTTGTCAGTTACTACCACTACAAATACGGAAACTTCTGGAGAAAGTGACAATGAAGTTAGAAGACCAATAGCCAAAGAATTAACACAAGGAGATGAAGGAACATCCCTCGAGATAGTTACATTAAAAGAAGCAGTCCAAGCTCGTTACGATCTTGAAGACTATGAACAAGCAAACAAAGCTCAGCGAAAACCCTAGAATCGCAGACACACAAATACCAACTGTTCATGCTACTAGTACTAGTGATTTCAGAGATAATAATGATGTAGGATTATTGACGACATTGAATAACGAGGAAAAGTCATTCTGGATTGCAAAAGGTGCATCGGAATGTCAGCACTGGGATCAGCCTTTTACCAATTCGAAGCAAACATACAAAAACCAAGCCCGGTTCTGTTCAAAGAATGTATTCCATTACACTAAAGTAAATAGAGAAACCTACCGTCGAGATTGATTAGTGTATTCTCCCACAAAAGGAAAAGTCTACTGTTTTGTGCCAAGCTTTTCTCTAACCAAATTACCCCAACTACAGCTTTAGCTTCTACTGAATTCAATGATTGACATCACGATTATCTTGTTCAAACCCACGAAAACTCTAAAAATCATATGAACTCAATGCTAACATATTTAACAAGAAAGTGTGGTCAAACGGTAACATCAAAACTTGAAGAGCAAATGAAAGCAGAGCAGGATTACTGGCGTCACGTACTTCAGCGAGTTATTGCAGTGATTTCTCTTTTGGCAGAATGTGGCTTGGCATTTAGAGGAGATGATGAAACATTTGGTTCTTCGAACAATAGTAACTTTTTTTGATTGCTTGAATTAATTGGCAAATTTAATCCCTTCCTGCATCCTCACATAAATCAGTATGGAAATAAAGGCTGTGGTCAGCCATCGTACTTATCCAAAACTATATGTGAAGAGGTTATCCAGTTGATGGCTAATAAAGTTCGAGAAGCAATACTTAGCGACATTAAACAAGCAGGTTATTTTAGTTTGTCAGCTGATTCAACCCCTAATGTTTCCCATGTTGATCAACTTACTGTTATTGTTAGATATGTTTCTCCTAGTGATGGATTACCGTCCGCTGGGAGGACAACATTAGACAATCTTTGAAGGACCGAGGACTAGAATGGAACCAGGCCAGGAAGAAGACAGCTGATAGAATAGTCTGGCGCTCTCTCTTCCAAACCTCTACACCTCACGGTAGAAGAGGAACGACTAAGTAAGTAAGTAAGTAAGTAAGATGGATTACCAGTTGAACGCTTTCCGAGGTTTTTTTAACTGAAAGATCACATCGGAGAGAATATGGCTGATCTGATACTGAACTACTTTAGTGAACTTGAAATTGATTTCAGTAAATCGTATTATAATGCAGCTAATATGGCTGGAAAGTATAACGGAGTTCAATACAAAAATTCTGGAAAGGAACAGGTTTGCAAATTTTATTCCATGCGCTGGACATTCCCTAAATCTAGTAGGACAAACCGCAGTTGACACGTGTCTGGATGCAATGAATTTGTTTGGTACAATAAATGAGCTGTATTGTTTTTTTTCTCAGCTTCTACAAAAAGAGGGTCAGTGCTAAAACGTTTCTTGCCTCCAGAGTCAAAACGTTTTAAGCACTTATCAGACACAAGATGGGAGGCTGACGCCAAAGCTACTGCAGCGATTAGCGAAAGTTATGTTAACGTTGTTGAAGTCATCAGTCATATTTTCGGTGATGAAACTGACACTAGACGACAGGCTGAAAATATTCTAAAAAAATTTAAGAATGTGAATTCATTTTCTTGCTTTACATTTGGACACATTTGCTAGACCAATTTCATAAAGTTAGCAAGGTGCTCCAAAGTTCACAAATTTCATTGAGCACATGTGCACATATTTACATTTCACTATTGCAGTTCGTATCAAACACTCCAGCTAATTTGGACGAAATTGAACAGTAAGCAAAAATTACTCTAGAGAGTACGAGAAAAAAACAAAGCAATGATGGGGCAGTGCCCGAAGCTTTAGACGAACTTTCTCCAAGAGACAGTTTTAGAATAAATTCATTTTTTTTTCTGTCATGGATGCTCTTGAAGCCAACCTAGACAGAAGAGCAACAATGTGTAGGAGTAGCCGGCAATTTTTCATTTTTGGTGAACCTGCAAGCAACCAAGGAACACATTCATAATGGTGTCGAGATGTTGATGAGTATCCAAAGGATGTTGACCTCAATCTAGTTGATGAACACTTGCACTACCACCTGTACGTCAAACCAAACAAGCTCACCCTGAAAAAGAAAATTTCTGCCACCAGGACATGTATCAAATAATATTCCAAGAAAAAATTCAGACAGCTTTTCCAAATGTGGAAACAATTTTCAGATTGTTCCTGTGTTTAATGGTTACTAATTGTTATGGTGAAAGTTACGTAAAAGTCACTATTACTCTTCACCTTTACCTTGTTCATTGAAGGTGGCTAGACCACTTACGTGATTACAACTAATCCTGAAGATAGTCAATACACAAGAGAAATACCATTATTGCAGTGTGAATAGAGGTTAGCGACTCTGAGAGGCACGACTATGAGATGAGGAAAATGAAGAAAAGACATGATACTGCCGGATAGAACGATAGTTATAAAAAGTGCACAACTGATTTCGTCACATTGAGAATACAGTATATACGTGCATAACCCGAAGAAAACTGTATATACGTGCAAAAACGCGAACATACAGTATATAGGTGCTTCAGTCTGAGAATACAGTATATACTGCATCAACCTGAGAATACAATATGTAAATTCATCAATCTGTTAATGCAGTATTCCCTTGCATCAACATGATAATACAGTATGTAAGTGCATCAACATGAGAATACAGTATTTACATACATCAACATGAGAATACAGTATTTACGTGCATCAACATGATAATACAGTATGTAAGTGCATCAACATGAGAATACAGTATTTACATACATTAACATGAGAATACAGTATTTACGTGCATCAACAAGACAATACAGTATATACGTGCATCAAAATGAGAATACATTTCTACGTGCATCAGCCTGAGAATACAGTATAAATTAATGGTGTTGTCAGGTCGGAAACAAAGGGAAATAATCAAAATGTATGTTTATTCAGAATGAAAGTAGAGATAATACAGATTGTTATTTATTTTTGGGTTTGATTTCATATTTTTTCCGTGTCATTCTGAATGTAACAATAGCTCGTTTTGTCTGTGATTGTGATTTATGTGTCTGTTCCACTCGATTTGACTATACTGCTTTAAAAATTGTGTGTGTGTGTATATATATATATATATATATATATATATATATATATATATATATATATATATATATATATATATATATATATATATATATATATATATATATATATATATATATAATCGGGCGTATTTATTTCCTGTGAAGGGAATTTACTAGGTTAATATGTTTTGGACAAGGGATGAAACTCTACATAAAAAACAAACAAAAAATGTTACCACCAATTTAGATTTTCTCAAACAGGTAAACACTGAGATTAACAATTTTAACATGCGATCTTAGATGGTTGTTGGATGTGACAAAGTGCTTTAAAACCTTTCTTTTTAAATGTCTTTATTGTTTTTATTTAAAAATAACACGAGTTGCAAAGGCTATTGGAGTTTCAACATATTCCTATTTATATTTGTATGAATCTTGTAATGTGCAGTTATACGCACAATATACCCCAATTATAACCAATTTTTCAGGTTGAACAGGGTATAACAAAAATAAAGTAGACAAACGAACGAACGAACAAATGTGCAGTTTGTTACGTCCAGATGTCTCTGCAAACAGAAGTTTTATATTTCATTCCGGTTCCTGTTTCAATATGGCGGACACTTTTTTATCGTTAATATTTTGAAGGAGGTTTTTGACATTTGTTTCAATTTAGCTACTACTTTGACATCTTTGCTTGATCTAAACAGTAAGTAATTTGAACGCCTTACAATAACCAATAACTGAGAGATCGGTTAGTTCTCGACTTTTTTGTGTGTTTTTCTAAGTGGATATTTCTGCTTTTTATAACAAATCCAAATGAAAGTTCAAGACATAGTTCTAAACATGGAAGATGCCCGGAAGGCGGGTCGTTACACAGACCCGGTACCCTGGTTCTTACAACATCCGGGCCACACAGCTGATGGCGAGCATTTTTGCTGGACTAGCTGGGGTGGGTTCAAATAACATTGCAGCCCTTTACAGATTCTCAAACCCTCTAAAATGGTATGCAACCCTGACGACGTCAGCACATATAACACACTATCAAAACCTTCATGGGAAGAAATTTGAATGGGCTAATCCCAAGATGTCTATAATCGTAGAACACCAGGAAAAGGAGAAATCCAAGGGGGTGCTACACTGGCTACCCCCAACGATCAAAAAGGAATCTGTTCTATCAATCGTCACATTCATTACTGGAGACAAAGAAGCTGAAGCTTTTCAGTTACGAAATGCCACAGATAAGTGGGCCTTCATGTGTAACCCGACCAGAGACATCCCGCTTTATGTTAACATGAAGCTACAATCGCAGGGACACGAGACGAACAAAAAAATGTTCGTTACATTAACAGGCAGACGAACGCCATGCGCGATATGTGGTTTGGACAGTCATTGGGTCAACCAATGCCCAAAAAAGAAACGGCAAATAGCAATCACAATCACAGTTCCGGATAAGGAACAACGTACAAAATCTGCACCACCAACATCAGCTGCACCTTTAATGCAAAACACTCCCCAGATAGCCAATGACGTACCACAAGACACAAACAACATGGCTTTCCTTGAATCTGACCCAGAAGATATGAACAATGAAAAATTTACAGTCTACGTAAACAAGAGGAAACAGAACAAAGGGAAACCGAAACAGATCAAAGTCAGGAGAAGAATTACGCAAATATCCCCTCAGTCCACTCTGGGTGGTACCAATATCACCACTGACATAGACAACCAGCATAACAACAATACAAGTGTTTGTGACACAGACACACCACTCCGAGGAGGCGCTCCCCTCTTCCTGAGCGGCGATGGCTACAGAAGATTACTTTGACCCAGTGTTATCAATAGACCTGGAGAGCAATTCAATGGGACGGGACCTAACTTTCTAAAAATGAAAAAAGAACTCCTTCCCAAGTGCGTCACACATTACACAGACGACCCAGAGTCACAGAAGGGAAATGTGTGGATGTTTAAAGACTTTAAGAACCTTTCAACCAAAATAATTCATTAAGATATAAATTCAAGTATAGATAGAGGTGCAAGATATATAGTGGAGACACATAGATGCATGTGTAAATGGATAAACACAAGTATGTATTTACAATGCTATAACTCTCCTTTTTTCAAGACATCCTTTCCCTTTGTAGTATCTTGATCCTTACTTCTTTTCTGCCTTTTGGTTTTTCACATCCTTTTCATGACATAACCACACAATTTCCTTCAATAGTCCATTTTGTCACTTATCATCCTTTAATCCTTGTCCCAAGTCTCGGGCCTTTCTTTTCTTGAGTGTAAATGTTGTATACATCCATCAACCTTATTCCTTACCCACACAGATGCTTAAGTACTTTTCCTCCTTCCTAGACCTGACTACACCTGCTCTATGCAGTAGTAAAGGACCTGCACACTCTTTTAATTTATGTAAACGGTTCATGATGTAATGTTTTTTTTTTTTTTACACTTTTTTGCACCCCCTCTCTATGCCCTTTAGTTTAATCCTTTTGTCATTAAATATAAACGGGTTAACAAATAAACTAAACTCTCTGGTAAAACTAATTAAAAAATACCAACCAGATTTTGTTTTTTTTTGCAAGAGACTAGAGTTGTTTCAGACTTCCGGGCCAAACAAATCATAACAAAATTAGGTTTAAGACACGGGTGGTTTAGTATAGGGACATCACACACAGGTGTTGCGATCTTACAATCATCAGACGACTGGGAAATAACACACCACAACATAGACACTAACGGCAGATTAGTTTCTGTCCAAATACACAATAAACAACGTGAACAAGACACATACACATTAGTCAATATATACGCTCCCATTCAAAGAGCAAATCAGCCAGCTTTTTATGGAGAACTCTCTGACGTTTTGTCACTACACTACAAAGGAGGGAACTTAATTTTAGGAGGGGATTTTAATTGTGTCATGTCTGACCTAGATCTTGCCGGTCGAACCTTTCAAACACAGAACATATATGTAACTAAGAATCAGCCATCTCAGTTGCAGATATTACAAACTATTTTAGAAGAGCATAGTCTGAATGATGCCTTTAGAAGTGTTGAACCAAATAATAGATCGTACACTTACATAGATAAGACACACCCGGGTTTAGGACGAGCATCTAGGAGGCAGTAAACGCACTAAACCGAGATAAGACCCCGGGTCCAGATGGTCTTACATCAGAATTCTATATTTTCTTATTTCCCGTTCTCGGACCACTATTAATGAAAGTTTTTGAGGAAGCCCTTCAGAGGGGCGAACTTCCTGAAAGTTTAAATCAGTCGTACATAGTACTCTTTCCAAAAAATAAAACAGACAGGAAACTACTAAAAAATTACAGACCCATATCGCTTCTAAACACTGACTATAAAATTCTAACTAAAACTCTTACTACTAGGGACGGTCAAAAAGTAATGCCTCGTAATTTTTAATTTCATTCAATAGGCAAGAAAACAGATAAAATTCACATTGAAATGTAGCCCCAAGTCTGAACTTCAAAAATGTATTTCTCAATGTAGTCTCCGTTATTTGTTACAGTTTTTGTCCTTCTTCTCACAAGAGCATGTATCCCCGCACGGTAAAAATGTGTGTCCTTTTTCCCAAACCACTAACGTACGGCGCGTTTAAGGGTCTCGGTGTCCTCAAAGTGATGTCCGCGAAGATCTTCTTTCAGTGGTCCAAACAGATGGAAGTCAGAAGGTGCAAGATCGGACTGTAAGGGGGATGTAGTAATAATGTCCAGCCAAATTCTGCAATCGCATCATTGGTGCGTTTAGCGGTGTGTGGCGTGGTATTATCGTGCAACAGTAGGGCGGTTCTCTGATATTTTAATGGGTAAATTCGCCGAAGACGACCTCTAAGCTTCTTCAAAGGTTCTATGTAACGGTCTACATTCACCGTGTTTCCCTGTTCCAAGAAGTCGAGAAGAATCACACCCTTCTCATCCCAAAGTAAGGGGGCCATAACTTTCCCTACAGATGGTGAACTTTTGAACTTCTTTCTTGTCGGTGATGTTGTGTGATGCCATTCCATTGACTGCCTCTTGGATTCTGGTTCAAAAAAATGAACCCAAGTCTCATCACCAGTCACAATATTCGATAAAAACTCTTCTCCTTCAGTTTCGTAACGGTGCAGGAGGTTGATGGCTATGGTTTTCCTTGTTTCTTTATGTCCGTCTGTCAACATTCTGGGTACCCACCGTGCACAAACTTTTGAATAACCCAGGTCTTTAATGATGTTCTGGACACTGCCTTTACTAATGGACAACGTGGAAGAAAGTTCATCCAGTGTTACCCGACGGTCACCACGAATGATTCCATCAACTCGATGAATGTTGTGTGGAGTCACTGCGGTAGCAATGACTTCAGCATCGAAGAATTCTATGACATAACGTTGTTTTAACCGAACGTCTTTGGCAGCCATTTTTAAACTGTTACAGTGGCGCCACCTGCTACTGAAACAGGTTGGTAATGCTTTACAGTGCAGAAGAGTGTTTGAGAAATTCTGCTAAATTTACAAATTGCACACAGATGCAGTATTTACATATATAAAAAATAGGAGGCATTACTTTTTGACCTTCCCTCGTAATAAACTAAAACCTAGCATGCATATCCTAACTCATGACGACCAACAGAACAGCGTGCCGCAGAGGAATATCAGTAAACATACACACTTTTTTAGAGACTTGATTATTTACGCGTCAGACAAGCAGCACGAGGCCGCTATTCTATCGTTGGACTAGGAAAAAGCTTTTGATAGGGTATTCCATTCTTTTTTACAAAAAAAACTGTTCGCCTGTAATGTAGGGCCATACTTTAGAAAATGGATAGAAATTATATACAAAACACCCGAAAGTAGACTTTTAATAAATCACACAATCACAGAACCTTTTATTTTAACTAGGTCTGTTGGACAAGGGTGTCCACTCTCACCCTTGTTATATGTACTTTCAATAGAACCCGTGTTAGAGAAAATAAGACAAGACACAAACATCACGGGGGTTTTCATTCCAGGACAAGGTCAAAACAAAATTAGCCGCCTACGCTGACGACACGATATTTTTCCCAACCAAAATTTCATCCATTCAAAATATTTTAAACACCTTTAATGAGTTTGGAAGAGCTAGCGAAGCAAAATTAAACATTCAGAAATCAAAGTTAATGGGAATAGATAAATGGAGAAACAGATCAGATTTTCCCTTTCAGTTGCTCCAAGTTAATGAAATAAAAATTTACGGTATTACACACTGTTACGCACAAATAATTACTTTTTCCAAAGTCTTTGTATGATCATTTTTCGTATGTATGATCATTTTTTGACTGAAATGTGTATTATGTTTTTTACAGTCAAAGGGACATGACCCGAGTTATTGAGACTACAATTTTTTAGGAGTTTACCTTCTCTTGTATAGAGACACGTTCGGTCTATAATTTCTTGAACGAAGCGTGATCATATCTCCTTATTTGGTAGTATCAGTCAACTGTGGTAGATGTCTGAAACCTGTCTTAACGCTTCTGTTCATGTCCATAAAAGGCGCGACTGTGTAAGACTTTTATCTCGAATGTTCTTAAAATCGCTTTGTGTGAATTGATACTCACGTAGATGAGTTCTGCGCATGTCAAAAACTGGGAGTTCGTTCTGTGTGTTCCGCCCAGCTGGGAGTTTAGAAATGGTCTGAGTAGCGAGCGGACGCAACCTGCGTCTTTTGATTTTCTGAGGGAAATACATTGTCTTTGTGAGTTAGTTAACTAACTAGACTATTTCCCAGTATTATTCAAGCCTGCCTGGAGGCATATGTTCGTGGTTGATTTCCGAAGAAAGGTAATTCCTCTTGTATCGAACTTTTTGCTATCATCTAGAAGTTCGTCATTTTTGTCGCTCCTTGCTCGCCTGTGTGATTCAAAATGGAGAGGTACTTTGACTAGGTTTTCGCCACCGGTATCTTTATACCTGAACTAGTTATATATATAGGGGTCGCTCTAGACCAACAAGACTATTGTCTGTGTTCCAGGATTCGTTATATCAGAGATCACGTCCAAGTCAGATGGTTAGACTTAGAAACGTTATAAAGGTCGGTTTGACCTGTATGCCCAGTATGCTATTCACGTGCAGACAGTAAACGAACTTATTGTATACATCTGATCTGCTAGCATCAGAAAGGGAGCATTTATTGTTGTCTATGAACATTGAAGATCTGCAGCTGACACTGTTGCAGCAGTTATATATATTATTTATACAGCTTCACGAACCAGAACTTTATGATATCTGTTTACAATACAACTATTGAGTATTGAATCCTACATGACTATCAGTTGATATGATTTTGAATGCTGCATTCGTTATACTATGCTGGTGATGACATAAATATCATGACTTTTGTGGCGTGCAATAAATGGTATAAACCTAAAGCGAAGTTACCATTTCTATGACTCTACACGTCATGTTGCCTGTGGTGTACCCTGTGAACTGTTCTACTGCAACACACACAGCAACATTCTAAATCAGAGAAGACACCTACATCTTGCACTTTAATACCAGGTGTCGATAGGGGTGGCAAGTTATCATTTCAGCTCAAATCCACCCTTATCATTTTTGGTGGCCATAGGTTGGTTTACTCTGATACCAGCTATCAAGGGGGTCAACAAACCCAGACATCATCATCAAGCTTTCACCATTACAGTTTCAACTCATCACCTCAATGTTTGATGAAAGATTTTGAAAGTTGGAAATTGTTTCAAAATACCCGGCGTTGCTCGTCAAGTTGGCAGTTTTCCTGATCTGTTAGGAAGAAGGACAAGTGCCGTAACAACTGTTCCGGTCTCAGAGGTACTGTTGCAGATTCAGAAGGTCAAGTGCTCAAGTCAATTTGTAGAATTCAGAAGGTCAAGTTCAGAAGCTGTTTCCTGTCAGAAGCTCATTTCCTTCGTCATGGCAGTTTACGAGAGCAGATATGGATCAACGTTGGATCATTGTCCTAAGAATGCTGATCACATCCTGTTCTGAACTGTGCTGACGTTGTGGATACATAGAAGTTAAGTGGCCTGTTTTGTTTGTGAACTGTGCCCTTATGTTCTAGCTGAGCCTTCTAAATTCTTTCACACTTTTTGCTGTTTGTTACATGTTATATGTTATTTGTATTTGTATATTTATATGTTTATATTTCTGCGGGTTTTCTCGGTTGGGCGGTGTCTTTCAGTAGAAGATACCACGTCACAGAGGTTCTACTGTTAGCGTTTTCGTTAGGGACTGTGCGAATTTCCTACTGTGAAATTTGCTAGCGACAATCGTTGCTATATCTGTTTAGTTGTGACGAGTTGTGCTTTATTTTCGTTTTTTGTATATTTTTTTTTCCTCTCTTTCTTTCTGTTTTTTAGTTTCGATTTCATTGTTTGTATTTGTAGGTCTCCTCTTTTCTATTATTCAGTTCTTTACGTAAATTTTTGTGTATACACTGTAGCGTCATTTGTTTGTCATATCTTCGCATTTTGTCATCACATTTCTTTTTAGTTTCGCTGTTTATTTATTTGACTTATGCGAATGTTTTCGTATTGTTTGATCTTTGTTATTGTTTACATTGACTCTGATCTTTGTTATTGTTTACATTGACTTTGATCTTTGTTGTTGTTTACATTGACTCTGATCTTTGTTGTTGTTTACATTGACTTTGATCTTTGTTATTGTTTACATTGTTGGTGACCTTTGTTATTGTTTACATTGTCCACTGGTGGTTTTTGCTTATGCACTATTGTAGTGCAGTTATGATAAATAACTGATGGTTATGCACTGATTTGGGTAGTGCACTGATAATTAAGAGGTGACTTGTGATATTATTATACATTTGATAATACAAGTTGGTGTCAAGTCTTGTTTCCCACAGAGATTGGAGTAAACATAGTGATTATACAAGCACTTTATTAAGTCTTGTTGCTATTAAGATTGAAATAAGATAATTAATTATTTCAGGTTCTGTACTCACATTTTAGACATCATGTCTACATTTGAGTACTTTATTCAGCAGGGTGAAGCCCTTGGGAAGACAGGTGATAAATTAGAAGAATTTGCGACTGTTCAATATGCCAAGGCATTGAAGTCGGAAGAAAAGAAAATGAAAGAACAAACTGAACAAAAGAGAATAGATGCTGAAAATTTAAAACTGCAGATGCAGGTAGATGAAAAAAGATTACAAATGGAAATGGAAAAACAAAAAAGAGAAGCAGAATCTCAGGAGAAGAGACTTCAGGCTGAGGCTGAAAATAAGAGACTTGAAAAAGAGGCTGAAAATAAGAGACTTGAAAAAGAGGCTGAAAATAAGAGACTTGAAAAAGAGGCTGAAAATAAGAGACTTGAAAAAGAGGCTGAAAATAAGAGACTTGAAATAGAGGCTGAAAATAAGAGACTTGAAATAGAGGCTGAAAATAAGAGACTTGAAATAGAGGCTGAAAATAAAAGATTAGAAAAACAAGCTCAGGCTGAAGAAAGAAAGTTACAGGCTGAGGCTGAAGAAAGAAGGTTACAAAGAGAAGCTGATGAGAGAAAAGCAAAAATGGAGCATGAAGAAAAACTCATAGCTTTAGAGTTAGAGAAGTTAAAGTTATTGAACGCTGGTAATGCTAATGATGCAAATAAGGTGTCAGATAAGACTAATGCTAAGGATTTCAAGCTTAATCTACCAGCATTTAATCCCTCAATCGATGATATAACATTTTATCTAGATAGATTTGAAAGTGCATGTAATGTGCATAATATAGATAAAACATTATATGTTTATCATCTGTCCAAGATACTTAGAGGTGATGCTTTGACTTTGTTGAGTATGGTAGATGTGCCTGACAAAAACAACTATGAGGTTGTCAGGGCGGCATTGTTAAAGAAGTACCAACTTAGCGAGGACGGATATCGTCTTAAATTTAAAAACATGTTACCAGAAACTGGAGTTGAATTCTCTGAATTCATCTCAAGCATACGTCTTACTTTTTTACGATGGATTGAGTTGTCTAAGACAGAAAGTACATTTGAAGCCCTCATGGACTTACTACTTAGAGACAAGGTCATGTCTTCTGACNATTAGCAACTCTAAGGTGAAAGAAGGTCTGCCAGTTGCTTCGGCAGCACCTTATGGCCCAAATTTTATGCGTGAATTTCAGGGTAGCCAGCAAAATTTCAATAAAAAGAGTAACCGTAATTATGCCCAGAATCATAGTAATCAATTCCAGGGTGATTCTTCTTCCCAGAACTGGAGACAACCTAATACTACACGTTATTCTACTCCGGTTAACTTTAGAAATTTTCACAAAGGTAATCGGTATAGAGGGAAATATTTTTTGCAGAGACCTCAATACCAAGATAATAGAGGTTCTCAACAGCATAGAGATGGTAATGACAGTTATGGAAACTGGAACTCAAACCAGGATAAAAATTACAGTAGGGACTTTAATGATAATTGCAGAGGCAATAATGGTCGCGGTAGATCGCAACATAAGAGAAAAAAATATCAACAGACAAACGCTGTTCAACAAGAATCTCAGGGAGCAGATAAGCAGGTTAATAATGATAAAGACCATAATGCTATCGGATGCTCATCTTTTGATTTTGGTAGGGCAAATAAATGTATCCAATGCAGTACTTTATTTGATCCGAAGACCGTTAGTACTCTAAGCTGTGGTCATCCTTTGCCCGCTCTTCCTGCTAATGTTGCTCATGATGGGAGAGGTTCTCTTATATTACATAAGGGGCTAGTAAATAGTAATCCAGTCTCAGTGTTGTTTGATTCTGGATGTACTACTGTCGGCGTTAGGCAATCTCTTGTAGATCCATCCTGTGCTACAGGAAAGTCATCAAATGTGTCACATTTGGTGGCACGTTAGAAAAGTATCCTACTGCTATAATACACATTGCTACTCCTTTCTTCACGGGAGAGGTCCACGCGTGTCTACTTCCAAACCCTATTGCGGACCTTATTATATTGGTCCCATTCCCCAACGGAGTACGGGAAAGTCCCTCCTACACGCCGTCATCAGATCCGCTGATAGGGAAGAGTCGTCCCCCCCAAGTCTGCCTCAAACGCCCTGGTCGGGGGTGATGACAACT
>JAMPIV010004568.1:0-116621 GCA_024509875.1 Oreohelix idahoensis
GACTTGGGTCCACTAGGCTAGACTTCACAACTGAATCATAATCCAAACCTGTATCATAAAGGCACCTTATGGTACCCCATTACAAATAACATCCTCACAAACTGGGGGGTGATAAGGTTCCTGTTGTCCATTAGGATTAACCTTTAATCTTCGCGTCCCCGACTTCATTGCAGCAATGTTTGAAGGTTTCCTTCTACAAAATTCGGTGTTATGGTTATCCTTCTTGCACCATTTACACCATCTTTTTCCTTGGTTCAACGGTTTTCTTTCATTGAACTTTTGGTCATTGAACTGTGAGTTTCTGTCGCGATAGTCATTTCTTGGCCGCTCAAAGTTTGTCCTACCTTTATTTCCCTGCTCTCTATTATCAAATTTATTAAATTGCTGTGGAGCTTTAAAATTGTCTATGTGCTTCTTTTTAGCACCACTTACCTCTGCCTGAGCTGCCTGATACCTCTCAGCAACATTTAAAATTTCCCCCAACTTCTCTGCACCTTGTTCCATGAGAAATTTTCTCATGTCTGGAGCCATGGACTCTCTCAATTGCTCAATCATGATCATTTCTTTAAGATCTTGGGTCTTCCCCAGAGCCGTCCATTTCTCCAAATAGGTTTCTAGTCTAGCAGAGAATTGGTGGTATGTCTCCCCAGACAACAGTTTGGCATTTCTAAATTTCTTACGATAAAATTCACCATTCTTCTCGTACCTTAATAACAAAGCCTGCTTTAACATGTCATAATTGTCTTGGTCTTCCCTGTTCATTTTGGCAAATACTTCATAAGAAGTACCCCTCAATCCCTGTGATAGCTTTAAACTCCACCTCTCTCTCTCTAACCCATATGTAGTAGCTAATAACTCAAAACGTCCTAGGTACCCTCTATGTCATCGTCTTTTTCAACAAAATGGTCTAAATGAAACCCCATAGCTGAGTTTGAGGCTCCCAGACTGGGCGTAGCATCTGAGGCAAAAGGGCTGGCACCATTTTCAGGAGCCTGGCCTTGTAATTCCAGCTCCCTTAGTCGTAATTCGTGCTCCCTTTGCAACCTTCTATCTTCTGCCTCCCTTTCGGCCTTTTTATCTTCTGCCTCCCTTTCGGCCTTTTTATCTTCTGCCTCCCTTTGCTGTCGTTTTTCTTCTGCCTCAATCTGCAGCCTCTTAATGTCTCTATCAGCCTCAATTTGTAACGTCTTCTCTTCAGCTAACCTTTCAGACTCTAATTTTCTTTCAGCCTCTTTTTCTAATCTCCTTTCTTCCCGTTCAATATATTTATCACATTCAGCCGTTACGTATTGAATTAAAATCTGACCATCCATTCCCATCTCCTTCGCGGTGAGCACAGCAGCTGATCTAAATTTTGCCAGCTCCGCCATACTTTTTAGACAATATAATAATATACAAGATAAATCTCTAACCAGTAAATACACTAAGTACTTCTAATTACTATATGACTATAGTCTAACTAATTCTAACTAACCAGTTAACTAATTAATTATTACTGGCTGTGAAGATTCACCAACTTTTATCTGTAGGGACACTTTTAATGTTAAAGGGAATTTTACAATTTATTTCCCTACTTTTATTTCTCCCACCAGGAGATCCTAATATTACTGTTGGGTTAATTATCCCGGACGAGCCCCCAATATATGTAGTGGGTTTGATGGTATTGTATGATGGTGATGTTACTAAATGTAATTGTATGAGGCCAGCTGTGAAGGCTCCTGAGATAAAATGTAGTTGTGAATTGTCAGAAGGCCTTTCTTGCTACCACTACGACCTCACACTTATCTTTTTTTTTCTCTAATGAATGTAGCTACGTAAAGTGTCTAGGGTTATGATATGTAATGTGGTGTGATAGTCATAGATACACCCACAGATAATTAAGTAGACTAATAATATTTAACCAATATTACAACACACTGAACTAACTCAATAGTGTAAAATTTTTTGATAGAATTATATTACATTTATTTTGTTCTGGATCAATTTTTAGGTTGACCAGAACTTAAAAGGATTTAGAGATTATGAAAGAAATGCATGGAATATTATATCATAAATGCAATAGTGTACATATATATGTACTATACTAGTTAGTTTTATTAAAATGTTCTAGTAGTCATCTACTTGGGAGGATAGTTAATGTTTGTGCTGTTGGGGTGGCCTCATCACACCTGTCTATATTGACTACACCGTGTCCAGAAAATGGTGGGAATTTTTATGGGGGTATTAGTAACTAAAAGGCGTTGGTGAATGTCCAGCAGACCAGAGGCTCACTCATCTTGTAGTTGTAGCTCTGGTGCTGAAATCTGGTGGTCCCACCTCTCCGTGCTGGCGGGCAATAATGGTGGTCTCTGTCACAAGTACTGCGCAGATACACTCGAGTTAAGTCACCAACTGAATAGACACTGCTTTGTTGACAACTGAAACTCACAGCTCTGCAATCAAAGTATGGGCCATGTGTCAAAATCTATTCTCTACCCACGTCTGGACACAACACTGACACAACAACCACATCATACAGACAGGTCAGATCTCTCTGACCAAACAGCACATTTACCATGGTGGTTTTACATCAGATAGATCCTCCCAGACTATAGATTCTGAAAAATATTTATTAGTTTTCTGCCCTAAAAGAGGATAGGTAATATGTTTCATTATTCTCAACACTTGATCTGTCTTGCCTAACCCTTGCTGGAGTTTATGTATATTGTTGGTCCCTAGACCCTGACTTGGGCGGGGGGTCTAGAGCAAATCCCTACTTGTTTGTAAGGCTAGATTTCGATATGGCAGTATCAAATCACTCGAACATTAAACAATATTCAAAATATGCAAAGAAATAATTTCAATCTTACCAGATTATGAATAAATAACACAGAAATGCTAGCAAAACTCAGCTGAGCTGCTGGCTATAGTATGGCGTCCCTGAATTTATTTCACTTTCTTTCATTTGGAAATCACCACACTTTAAAATACTGTGTCTATCATCGAACAACTATTGAGGAATGACCCCAAATCCGCGTCTAAGCGCCGACAATATGCTTGTCTGTGGCCAATCACTGCCTAGGTTTTTTTGAATTTCAAATTTCCTACACTAAAGTCATTTCAGTCATGCTTCAGTCAAGTATGGATTTTTATCTGTTAGTCTGTCCGTCTCTACTTGCGTTTCTACAAAAATGTACTTGATTTTTGAACCAACCTTTCTCTCCCCTCCAAAATTTTGTCGTTAAAAGTTATTTTTAGACACAGCCACCACAATATCCCTTCTCTTCCATACTACGTAGATTTGAACACCTGCGTCTCAAGGTCGTGTTTTTTTGTGCAAATAGCGACACTTTTTATTCAATACAGTCTGTCGTTGATGTGAACAACACTGTCTTTTGTCATTATCTTCAATATTATCTATCCGTTTGTAAAATTAAGAACATATTAGTTCACTGCTCAGAATGGGCCATCCGGCCAGCTAATTTTTATATTCCTAACATTAATATTAAGAAAAAAGTACTTTTTAAATTTTGTAATATTTCGAACATCTGCGTTTAGCCGCTGAATTCAAATCAAGGGCTTGGTATCGCAAAAGCGTCCAATAAATGACTGTGGCGTATCATATCCATGGTCCCTTCTGTCGAGTTGCTTACTTTTTATGTCAACTTGGGAAACGTGACTTTTCTCCGTTCCCCCCCTCCCCCCCCCCCCCCCAATTGCGTCTCCTTAGCCTTTCTAGTCTCACGCAATCTTTCCAGTCATATTTTTTTCCTTTTTGATCCGCCGTTCCCCTCCTGTCTAGCAAGTCAATTTTTATGGAGGGTGATGACCCGCGGTCTGGGCGATCATGTACTATCAGCAGCCTACGCATTATGTTTTTATCCTTAAATGTTATCTTTGGAGGTATTTTACCGTTGTATCTCTGTTAATTTCACTACAAGTGGCCAAAAAAAAAAAAAAAGACGAAAAAGAACGTATCAACGCGGCAGATATTCTAATCTTGCAGGTAGGTAGCCAGTTAGTATGGAAGCGTTTGTACGCGATATCTTCATTAAGATAATGATCTATATAGCGATTACTTTACTTGTATGTCATCTCTCTTTAACTTGGACATCTCATTACAGGTTGAGCCGTGGTAGATTCATGCATGAAAAAATAAAAATAAATATAAGTAATTAATAGGCACTCGCTGGGCGTAATGGGGGACACCAGAAAAGAAATATTTAATTATTTATGTAAGAGAGAAACCATCACAGCTATCAAAGGGTTTTAAAAGATCCTGGTCACGACAATTTAAATGCTGAGTTATTTAAGTCAGATCCTGAACTAGCACCAGAACCATTAGAAGCACTCTTTGCAAAACACCAACAACACCACCAACACCAACAACACCAACAACACCAACAACACCAATGGAGTGGAATAAAGGAATAATTGTCATATTACCCAAGAAGGGTGACCTTGCAGACTGCAACATCTGGAGAGGAATTACTCTCTTCCTAGTAAAATACTAGGCAGGATAATTATCCAGAGAATTTCAAAAGCAGTAGACCATAAACTGAGAAAAGAATAAGCAGGATTATATTATAGTGCTGTGCTTCAAGCTATACACTAACTTTGTTGATTTTGAAAAGGCTTTTTTTGACAGCATACACAGGGAAGCATGGAAAATACTGAGGGTTTATGGAATTCCCAGTTGCATTGTTTCCATCATAAAAAGCCTCTATGCTAACTTTACATGTAGTGTTGGGCAGAGCAACCTAACTTTTGAGGTACAGACAGGAGTACGACAGGGATGCCCCTTATCAACAACCTTATTTTTGACAGTCGTAGACTGGGTAGCGCCAGACAACAGAAGACAGTCCAAAAGGAATAAGATGGACAACGTTTTCTACACTCGAATATCTGGAATATGCAGACGTTATTGTTATTGTTGATTAGAATCGACGTCATTGCACCCCGGGCAAACCCATAGGTGCTCAGTCTCCCTCAGAAAATGTCGAAGGGTATGAATGCTAATTGTTCCTGTTGCGCACTGGTTGTATACACGCCGGATGCGTCCTCCAATACATCCATCCCTGCTGGTTTTACGTTTTTATATGCACTACTCGCACATTCACATCAACACATCCAAGAAAAAACAGATAGACTGAATAAGTATAGCCAGTAGATGGGTCAGGACATCAATCTAAAGAAGACAGAGGTCATGACACTCAATGTCCACCCTGAGCCCATAGCAATAAGGAACCAGAAGCTGGAACAGACAGACACATTTACATACCTAGGATGCATAGTAACACCAAACAGCAGAACAAGAAAAGACATCAACAATGTAATGAATAAAGCGAGAACAGCTTTTGCTAGACTAAACAACGTCTGGAAGTCTTCCCAGTACAGCAGAAACACAAAATTAAGATTAAATGAGAGCTGTGTACTTTCTGTGCTTCTCTATGGTGCAAAAGGCGTGAGAGTAACAGAGAAGGAAGTGTCGAAATTGTCCTCTTGCCACACAATCTGCCTAAGGAAAATGTTCCGAATCTTTTGGCCGAATACTATCGATAACCAAGAACTACTTACTCGGAGTAACCAAAAGACATGCACACCCTCATAGCTGGCAGACGCTTGAGTTGGGTTAGCCACGTCCTCAGAAGAGACCCCGATGCCATCAGAAGAACAGCTATGCTACGGACCATTGAAGGAAATCGAAAGAGAGGCCGATCAAAATCAACTTGGCGGTAACTGTGGAGGCCGAGATGCAAAGAATGAACCAGAGCTGGGGCACTGCACGACAGATGGCTGCCGACCGAGCAAAGTGCAAGCAGTTTGTTGCTGCCCTGCAAGACGCCACCATGGTGATGGCCACTGGCTGCTTTGACAGTCGGCGGCTAAGGATAAAAGAAGTAGTAGAAGAAGGAAGATTTGTTCAAGAGAAAAGACAAAATAGACAACAACAACAACAAAAACAGACAAACAGACTCGTGAAAATAAAGCATAGTTGATATTTCGAATTGTAGTAAAATTATCTATCACATTACCAGGTTTTTATTACAGGAAACGCTAGTCCCCGTAGCGTCCTTTTAACATCTCACTATGCGAGCAGCTGGTCAAAAATATCTTTTTGCTCTTTTATCATATTGTTTGTTAACTTTCGCTAATTTTGTCATTTTATTACAGTTTTTTTTTTTCGTGCGAATCGTATGCAGACGAAAATATATTTGTCTAAACGCTTTAACGTTTTATTGTTCTCCATGTGTAAAACTGAAAATAAATGCTTCCATGTAGATATTTTAATAACAAATAAGTAGCAAAATTCCTATAATCACAGAGTAATATATTCCTGCATGTTTAGACCGGGTAAACATGGGATGTTCGTAAACATTTACGGTCAACAGCTGCACCTTAAAAACAAATTTTACATCTAAAAATTGGCAACATTTTTATACAAGGCAACTAAGAGTTTATAAGTTCCATGGTTGTTTACTCTACATACGATTATAACGTCATTATTTTTTAGCTGGCTTGTTGGGGAAAATGATGAGATTTCACTGAGAGATACATCCCTACAAGATGTAGTTTCATACATACATCTAGGCAGCCATATTGGAGGAACGGATGATCCTATATATAAAATACAAAGCTTTTTCTGTCAGTGCGTAACGGTAAGGGATGCAACTTTGGTTGAAAGTTAGACATTAATTGTATTGTTTCCCTTATATGTACTCTCCCGATAATAGAAAAAAACTTATAAAAGAGGAATGCACAAATGACGGTGTGCACAAAAATATTTATAGAATTTGTGATCCAGTATACACACATTGGGATCCTCGCTGCTGCTACGTAGTTCGTGTACTGTGGTGATGCACAGTGGGTTTAAAAGAAAATACTTTTGAATAAGTAAAATTGCCGTTAGGTATTGGTGCTTTTGAATTTAATTTCCGTCTTATGGCGGGCTTTTACACTAGTATTACAATAAGAATACAGGAAGCAAAGGAGCGAGCGTTGCATATTATCTAAAATCAAAAGAAATCAAGTCTAACGCAAGAGGCAGAATGTCCAACTCAAATGTCCATTGTCTTATTTTTATAGTCCCGAAACATGAAGAACAAACTACCATCTAAGACGTTACAGGTGATCATTATTATGTGGAGCCGCGCTAGCGTAGTGGTTACAACACCGCTCTGGCGACCGGGTGATTCAGGATCAAACCCGGGCGACGGCATTTGAGGATTTTTCGTCGACCGGGAATTGGACTGGATTAACTAGAGACCTGGCAGTTCCAGCTAATCTGCCGTGTCAACAATTAAATAAAGGTTTCTCTGGTAGCAGACGATGGCGTAGCTGGGAGAGGTAAACAATTTTGATACTCGGGAGTGTATTATTTATAAGAAATGTACACACGTGACGATAAGCCCAGCGTTAGATAACCTATAGCAACGCTTCTCAAAGTGTGATTCGTGGACTTCCGATCTGCCAGCTGTGTCTTCATGCCAAAGTAAGGCCGGCGTTAACTTTACTACAAAACCAGATCCGGCGGTGTGGCCGTTTTAGTGTGTACTTTTTCATATCTGTATATGCTTCTTCGCTTCCCTTTTCGCTCCTTACTGGGCATAGAGCCACCATTGCATCTAGCAGTGCAGGAAAGCTGCATTTTTTCCCCCTAACTAGCGGCACTTGGGCTTCAGCCCTTCGGCCCAATGACATGAAACAAATTTCATGGCATTGCGAGGCTGGTGACTCTGTGGACTTTACTTCCAACCCGGTCAGGAGCTTCGCTCCTTCCCATCCACAGAGGGTTTGTGCTCAGGAGCCGCTCGGGTTATTCCAGTCCCCTGGTCAAAGGCACTCCTTCAAATGTCTTCGCCAGGACTCAAATTAATCCAGTCCAAGTCCCGGTCGAAGACACTTCTTCAAATGTTTTCGCCAGGGCGCGAACCTGGATCACTCGATCGCCAGCGCAGTGTGGTAACCGTTACGCCAGCGCGACTCACAGGAAAGCTGCATAAAAGCAATGCATGTGCTCCTGCAATGATGGTTTCAGTAGCAATTTGTGTTACATGATGAAGTTACCTGCCCCATGCACAATCTCATATTAATATCCCCTTACGATTTGCCAGACGTAGCACTTGTCTTATTCTGCGGGAACTACGTAGAATATGTATCTTAGTTAATCTTCTTCTTCTTCCTCGTTCGTCCTGACAAGGACGTTGGTTGCGTTGTGCCCGTTTACAGCGAAGCTGCAATATTTGCGCCTTTCGGCCGACACATCTTACTTCCGCACGGCATCAACGGACGGTTAACATAACGCCGAAGAGGCGAATTCACAAAATGCTCGGCATTTCCCAAGGGCCCGCTCTTGCTATAAGGATGAGAACCACTGACCGGATAGATAATACGTGGGGATCAAGTAAACATCGCATTTCCCCATTTCAAGAAATTAAGGAGATGGGAAGAGTCTAGATCTTTCTAGTTTCTCATACATTAACCTTCCCGTTACCAAGACAGATTTTTGTTGTGTGTGCTCGCTCATTATCAGTATGGCTACCACAATTTTAAGCAGAGAACGTTTAATGGCGTACATGGTTGAAAAACATAATGAATGCTTCTATATGGCATGAGGAAACTTTATGGATTGGAACGAGTAGAGGGACAATTAGAAGGAAGTGAGCGATATAGAGTGAGTGGAACATGAGAAGATATAGTGAGAGAAATAATAAAATTTTAATATTAGTTTAGGGGTCGTTCACAAATTACATAATGTTAAGAGAGAGTGAGAGGGTGTTACCGAGATGTTAAGCTTTGGTGCGGGTGTTCTGAAATGTTGTGGGTTTTTGTTACGCACATGTAACCGGAGCTCAGTGGTCTATGGTTCGATCCATAGATGATGTGGGATTTTTTTAGGCCGCAAACTGCTCCTGGGTCGACCCAGCCCCAATTGGGTACCAGAGCAACTTCTGGGAAGGTTAAGGCGGCCGGCGTGATGCTGACCACATCACCCCTAGTGTGCCGATGGTCAAGAAAATATGGGCCTAACACCATATTCCCAATATGCCTCAATGGGCGTGTAACGGGATCCATTTTCCTTTACCTTACATGTAACCGGGGGAGGGGGGGAGGGAGGGGGCTGAAATGTCCAAAATTGCGTTACGTAATTTGTGAAGGGGCCCCTTATGTAGTTACTACTATTATTTAGGAGCCGCGCTAGCGTAGTGGTTACAACACCGCTCTGGCGACCGGGTGATACAGGATCAAACCCGGGCGACGGCATTTGAGGATTTTTCGTCGACCGGGATTTGGACTGGATTAACTCGAGACCTGACGAGGACATTTGAAGGAGTGTCGTCGACCAGGGATTGGCGGCTCCTGAGCCGACCCAGCTGCAATGGGTACCTCCGAAATCGGCGAGTATTTGCCTGAATGGCGAGGGACACCTGTCTCTGTACAAGAAATAAAGGGATACTCACGTAAAATCAATGTCAGGTTAGACATAAATAATAACCTGAGATTTCGCCTCGAGTATTAGCGGGCGTACGAAAAAAAAAAAAAAAAAAAACTACTATTATTTTATTCAAACACCTAGGCACGTTAGAAACATAGGATGGAAAAGTCATCTCCGAGATGAAGAGTAAAACATCGCAGGCAAAAGCAGCGTTCCATAAAATGATAAGTATTTTATGCAACGACTCTTTGTCAAGGGAAGTAAGAGAGAGAGTTCTTTATTATCATATACAGCCAGTCATAACTTATGGAGGCGAGTCATGGACAATTAGTAAACAAACGTTCTGGAGGTCACAAAGATACGGTTGTAGACAAAAATGTTCAGAAATTCATGGACAGCTAAAGAGAGTAATGAGGATGTCCCGAAAGAAGACAGTGCGCAAAGGAATATTATTACTCTTATTATTACTCTTAACAAAATGAGGTAATCCATTTTCTTTGGGCATGCTATGAAAAAAAAAAAAAAGCCGAAAAGTATTTTGATAACAGGAACGGCTGAAGGAAAAGGATATTGAGGACAAGATAGAGAGAAGATACTTACTTACTTAGTCGTTCCTCTTCTACCGTGAGGTGTAGAGGTTTGTAAGAGAGAGCGCCATACTATTCTATCGGCTGTCTTCCTCCTGGCTTGGTTCCATTCTAGTCCTCGGTCCTTCAAAGATTGTCTAATGTTGTCCTCCCAGCGGACTTTGAGTCGTCCTGGAGGTCTGGATCCCTGGTTCTTAGTTTCCCATGCTTGCCGTGGTAGCCGATCTTCTCCCATTCTGCAGACATGGCTAAACCATCTCAGTTGGGACTGTTCTACTTGGGTCTGCAGGGGTTGGGTTTTTAGGCCTTGACGTATCGTTTGGTTGCGGACCATGTCTCTTCTTGTTACTTCAACCACCTTCCTCAGATAAAGAGAGAAGATGCCGAATAGTTTTACGTCATAGCATGGAAAGAAGTTAAAAAAAAAAACAACAGAATTGATAAACATTAGCCTACTGGAAAGGAAGTTGTGGAGAGACATTATCACCTACGCCACCGGGAATGGCACTTGAATAAGAAGACTGCTGTGTTTTCTTATTCTTTTTATAATAATAATATTAATCGTTTTCATTTTAGCTCCCTGCTGAGCATAGATGATCTACTGTAGCTGGTCCCTTAGCAATAAGCCTGCACTAATTATTCATATGCTTTTGCAGCAACAGTTTCTGTAGTATATTGTTTTACATAGTGAAGTTGCCCGTCCTAATTACAATGTCATATTAGTCGCCTTGTACGACATGCATGAGGATGTAGTAGTCCTATTCTTCCTTTGTCCCGTCAGAGACCCCCGGGACCTACACGGGGATTTTTATAATAATCCTATAGGCCTATGTAAAATCCCAGCTTTTTCTGTCAGTGCGTAACGCTAAGGGATGCAACTTTGGTTGAAAGTTAGACATTAATTGTATTGTTTCCCTTATAGGTACACTCTCGAAAATAGTAACACTTACCAAAGAAGAATGCGCAAATGACGGTGTGCACAAAAATATGTTTATAGAATGTGTGATCCCTTATACACACATTGGGATCCTTGCTGCTGCTACGTAGTTCGTGTACTGTGGTGATGCACAGTGGTTTTTAAAAATACTTTTGAATAAGTAAAATTGTCGTTAGGTATTGGTGCTTTTAAATTTAATTCCCGTCTTATGATGGGCTTTTTACACAAGTACTAGTAATAATAATGAGGTAATGATAAAAATGAAAAGTGGAGGAGAGATGAAAAGAAGTTAATAATAAACGTAGGCGGAGAAAAGAACCCGACTAGGAAACTGGAAAGGAACATTAAACTTTCAAACAGCGTGTTAAGTGTGTACAGATAATACATGTCACTCACTCACTGTACTCACGAGCAGAACTTGAGATGTATCGACGATTGTCTTGTGTTGGTGAGCTGATATCCAGTGACGGAAGCCAGTTCTATGAATAACAATGTTTATTTTAAAATGTTATGTGTTTAGAAACATCTCTCTGGGTTATAAGTTAGCGTTTGCTCCATCCAAATATTGTCAGTTATTAAGTGATAGTTTAATTGAATATGCCCGTAGTTCACAATAGAAAATCATATATTATGCAGTATTAACCGTCTATTAAATATCTCTACAAGTATGCAAGTATTCACAAAGCAAGCACAATAATTATGTTATCTTTGTGCGTTTGAAAGAAGCAATTTGAATTAAAACTGTTCGTGAAATAGATTAAACTGTGGCGGTGACAGGAACACGTTCGCACAGTTCCAAACTGGCCCTGCTCTTTCAATGTCCACCAAAGTTAATCACATTCATCGGCATGTTTATTGAAAAGTAGTTCCCGCACAATTCACATACAATCGCTCCTTTTGCTTTCTTTTCACGCGTGTGGCTTTGCCGTCTGCCTCGGGAAGTCTGTCTTTGACAGATATCCCGTCGCGCGTTCGCTTCAATCAGCCAATCGCAATGCGGCGCTTCAACGGCTCGTTAGAGAAATCACGCCCACCGATCTTCGAATACAATTATTGCAGCTCTTTCAACTTGAAAGGAGAATTGACAAAATTGAATGTATGATCCTAAGATGAAGAAGTGAAGACGATATTAAAGGAAGTTTCTTTATTTAAAAAGCCACGGTTCTTTGGTTGAAGAGAGCTACATTTATGGTAAAATGGGCAGAGAAATAGACACGAAACGCGTAAGGGATAGCCGTAGTATATATTGTCAACGGACGCCACTGTTCAAGAATTTATATATTGTTGCAGAAGCAGAAAGTCTGTAGAAGATCTTGCTTCAGAGCAGCGGATCCTCACGAATGAGAACGGTAACACGGTGTTTGTAAAATCCTGAGAAAACTTGGTAAAACAAAACATCTGGGACAAAAACTTAAAATTACGTCTTCCTATGCCCTGTAGCATTCCGTGTGGTTTCAGAGCAGTATGAGTAGACGAAGAAAGAATACTCTCTCAGTGGCGTACTAAGGGGGGACGGGATAAGAGAAGGGCGGTGCGCCCCGGGTGACACCCAGGAAGGGGACGCCATCGGACACTATTATGATAGTACTTACTGTTTAAAATGTACTTGTGTGTTTCTTTATGGGTGTCAAAGATAGGATTCGCCCCGGGTGCTAAATACGTTAGGGACGCCTCTGCTCCCACTTACATGCCGTATGAGAATGACTAATATCCGATTAAATATAAGGGTGGAAAACTCATCAATCAATATAAATTGCTACAAAAACAACAGAAGAATATAAAGTACTTTGTTGCCTCAGCAAGGGGGTTGCCCCCATTCTCCTTGGGGAGCGTTAAAGGAGAAAGAATGAAGAATGTATAACTGGACGATAGGGCGAGAAGAAGTGAAGGATATTTAAGCTCCCTAAAGTGGAAATGCTGTTGATAGCATTACAAGGCTGTCTTTGTTCTGGAATCCACAGGGAAAGAGAGGCAGAGGTAGACCAAAATATAAATGGAGAAGAGAACTGGATACAGAGGTGAAAATGATGAAGAAAACATGGAAAGAACTTGAGCGGATGGCACAGGACAGGAGGACTTGGCATGTGTTTGTTGAAGGCCTGTGCTTCTCGGGGAGCTAAAGATTATTGATTGATTGAAGAAAGTGAAAAACATCTTCAAAATAGATGGCTAATTAATAATTTATTTTTTATCTATGCAGGACCAATAGTTCTCGGGAATTGGGGGGGGGGGGGGGGGTCTCTTAGGACGTACAGAAAGATGAGGGTTACTACTTTCTTAGATTATTCGTAAGGTAAAAGGTAAAGGATCCCGTTACACGCCCATTGAGGCATATTGGGAATATGGTGTTAGGCCTGTATTGACTTGACCATCGGCACACTAGGGGTGATGTGGTCAGCATCACGCCGGCCGCCTTAACCTTCATAGAGTTGCTCTGGTTCCCAATTCAGGAGGCTGGGTCGACCCAGGAGCCGTCTGCGGTCTAAAAAATCCCACCTCAACTGGGGATTGAACCATGGACCACCGAGCCAGGAAGCCAGTGCACTAACCACTGTGCTACCGAGGCTCTTTAGATTATTCGTAAGCGGGGATTAAAAATGAGGTTGTCAATGCGGATGGCAACCTCGTCATATAAAACTAACTGCTAAAAGAGCCACCGCTACAAGAGCACATAAGTGCTTTGGCATAGCCTTCGTGCCAGGGGGCGCTAGTTGTTTGTGTGGCCCCTTTCTCATGCTCCATAAAAATGAAAATAGAAAAAGTGATATGTTAAATATCCAGTAGTCAGCGACCCATAGCTTGACTGCTTGCGTCAGCGTCAGCGAACCAGAGCTGACCAAGACCCTACTCCACCTCCAAGTGGTGGTCCTGGAAACAGGCTGCATCACTGCAGTCTGGCTGAGAGAGTAGGGATCGAAGAGGGAAGGCTAACCCGGTCCCAAAAATGTCATGCTGAAACCGGATGTGTCGGACCGAAAGGCGCAAATATCGCAGCTTTGCTGTAAACGGCGATACAACGTAACAAACGTCCTTTTCAGGACGAACGCAGAAGAATAAGAAGAAGAAGTAGGTAAGATTACAAAATGTTCTTTTTCAACGAAGTAATCCAGAATTGCGACTTTACAGCTTCAGTTAGCGTGCACTCACTGTACTGTTGACAGAAGGCTCAATACCTTCCATCTATGGTGTCTACACCACATCCTTGGTATTTCGTGGAAGAACAAAGTGACAAACGTTCAGGTGCTGTCACAGGCTGGCCTTCAAAGTGTGTATACACTACATACACAGCGCAGACTACGCTGGTTTAGCCATGTCTGACGAATGGAATATGGTCATATCCCTAAAGATATTTTCTAGGGACAACCGACAGATGGAACAAGAACACTAGGGGAGACGATACTGAGGCTGAAAGATGTTTGCGAGAGAGACATGAAGGCTGTCGTAATTTTTTTCTGAGAGAGTTCTGATGGATATTGGTCCCTTTAGAGTGTAGAATGATAGTGAAGGCTCTGTGGGAATAAGGATTTAGGAAAGTCAGGTAGTAGATTCACAAGTGCTGGTAAGAGTAAGGACAGTCTCTTTTTACGACAATATTTGTCTCTCAAAAAACTATTCCTACCACTCTTCTGAACAAACAATTGTTTGTCAGTTCCAGTCGCTCAGGCGCACACACCGATTTGGTGATTCTGACGCACAACGTACATGAATACAGACTACGATAACAAATATGGGGAATGTTTGATTGGGCCAGCCGACACCAATGCTAATAAAGTTTTAATACTTTTATTATCATAAAAAACAAGTCACAAATAATTATCAATTTACAGTCAGAAATCAAAGGTTACAGAATACAAATATGACAAGGGGGAGGGGGGTTTTGAGGAGAAGTACCCCATACACCTTTTCCCGCTTGTATTTACTAACAGAAAAGACCCAGTCCCAAAGACAAGGAAGGGGGGGGGGGGGGGGGATGATGATGATCAGAGATAGGCAATTTAACCCAATGGTAAATTTATTACTCTGAGGCAAAGGGTTACAGTGATAAGGGGGTAGAGGAAAAGCTAGGGTTCTCAAATGTTTTCCTTTATCCAACAAATTTTACGGGAGGGGGAAATGAACACAGTTAAACAATCCCGCTAGGAGAAATCCCGTACAATGAATACAGTACACCTTAATACTAGGTTGAACTACTTATAAGGGTAAAAAAGATTAAATCTCCTTTCATTCAAAAACACGCTTGGCTGGCCAGCACACAGGCACACACACAGACTTACCAAATGGTGAATTCTGGCACTTCCTAGGAATTTTACAACAGCAGATAATACCGTAGAACAATGAAAATTGTCTTTTTATTTCTTCTGTGTCAGGCCCCAGATTTATCGAGGTGGGCTGGTAGCTAATAGTCTCAAAAAATCGCCAGACGGTGAAGCGTAAAGGCTACTGTTTTTTTTTGTTTTTTTTTTTATAAAAGTTCCTAATGAATGGCACAGGCACTTGGCTAAGTGTGAGGTATGGTGTGGTTTCTAAGATGGGTACAGCTGGTGGAGATAACTTTCTTTTGCCGTAATGTCACAACTACAAAACACTGAGATAGGTTCTTCTTCGGGGGAAGGGGGGTGGTTGGGGGGGGGGGGGGGGGGGGTTAAAATCCACTGAATATACTTGACAGACAGTGTTCAGGTAAATCTATGTTCTTCTTCACAAAAAGAGAGCATGAGTAGAATATTGCTACTGGCGACTGTTCTGCTTCCAGTTTTAACGACTTTATGAATTAGTATTTTAAAAGGGTTTCTTGGGTGGCTTTTTTCTCAGTTAAATTCAGAGGAGCGAGACCCGCAACAGGTCGCCACAAGTTTAGCTTTAAAAAAGTTCATATGTCACTGGAGTAATCGAACTAGGTCGGCAAGGCTCTATATATATTCTATTGCTGCGTAATGGCTGCTTAAATGCTGCCTAATTGCTGGGATGCGAGGTTCGAAAGATCACTCTGGATACAAATAGAAAAAACATGAAATGCAATGAAATCATATTAAAATCTAACGCGCGATATATTTACAGTTAGACTATTTTCTGCGTTCGCGTCTTTAATTAATAAATCTATAAAAAAACTCTCCGTGAGGTTAATAATTTTAAAAGCACATCTATCTATACAGAACTAAACTGTATTAAAGTCACAATTCCCTTAACAGTTGCAAAATTAATTTACGCGGCTATTGTATTAGGAAATTAACCTATAGATGTAACATTTAGTTTGCACTGGAACTTTGAAAATGGGTTTATTTAATAAGTTTAAATTTACACCACAATCCAGTGAAATAAAAATGAAATAACTAGACCACTGATCACTCGAAGCTAAAGTATAAATTACCGTCTGCACAGAAAAGAATTCACTCCAATAGCCAACAATTTAGATGAAATCTAGCAGGAATTTAACTATATGCTAGTGAATCTTAGAATGCTGTCAGAACGAATGATAAAGTTGCCCTTTTCAGATTCGGTATATATCTAACGGGAATGTAAGTTAAATGGGTCGTGAGAAAATTTCGCGCCTCTTCAGATTCCAGGGAAAGTCGAAGTTATTTAGCCGCCATGCTAACCGCGATGGCCCGACTGGCTTCCGATCTTCGTTCGTCTCAGGCTGCTCGCGCGAGGATGTGAAATTTCTGCGAGACTAGCCTCGTTCGCGGTGAGTTTCCTGATTCCTCAGATCGTATCCGCTACGCTGAGCGGTCCGTCTCTCCCGTTCCATAGTCTTTCGGGCAAGCCTGCCGGTTGCCACAGAGGTGCGAAGTCTGCAAGAAGCTTTCTTCTGACCGCTCGTGTCCATCTTGCGAACGGTTCAGTGTTCGTACGGAGATGCTAAATTTCTGCTTCTCTGTTCTGGGGATCGTCTTTGACTGCTTTGATCATAGCCGCTACTCTTCGTTGATGAAAAGTTACAACAATACTGATGTTCAGGGGTTCTAATGTTATGAAAAGCTAAAGTCCCTTTAATCATCCATCAAATCAGGGAAAATTCACTTGTCAAACTAGACGTTCGTCACAATCGTCCCCACTTTTAGACATGAAACCATTTTTCATGTTTCCTTCTTGACAATGGAGGTGACCTGATTGGTGACTTTCGGATGAGTGGTATCTTCCGTTTGCTCTTCTTCCTCTGTAGACCAGTTTCTACTCAAGAAGTCAGCTGCGACATTCTGTTTTCCTGGAATATATTCCACTTTGAAGCAATAAATGCTCAATAATAATGCCCAACGCATAATTCTCTTCTTCTTCTTCTTCTTCTTCTTCTTCCGTCCTTAGCCACCGACCGTCAAAGCAGTCAGTGGCCATTACGCCTAATGGCGTTTAGGGCAACAGCAGATAGGTTTTCTTTGCCATTATTTCCCATCACGCCTAGTGGCGTCTTTAGGGCAATGGCAAATCAATCCATTTGCCGTTGTTTCCGTATTCGAAGTGACTCCAACGCATAATCCTTGCGTTGAATTCCTTATTGGCACCAAGGAAAGCTAATGGAGCATGGTCGGTTTGTACTGTGAAAGAAGTACCATACAGGAACTCATGATGGCGTCTGATGCCATGAATCAGAGCGAGACATTCTCTTTCAACGACACTGTAGTTGCGTTCAGCCTTGTTCAGTTTCCGACTGCCGTAAACTGCTGGGAATAGCATATTCGGGTTACTGTCCTCGGCTTGCAACAATGTTGACCCGATGCCCTGACCTGACGCGTCCGCTCTCAGTACGAAAGGTTTCTTAAGGTCAGGTAACCTTAGAATGGGGTATGCCGACAACTGTCCTTTCTAAGTGCTGTATGTATGTTCACACTTTTGATCTCACATGACCTTATCAGGACAACCTTTCTTGGTGAGGTCAGTCAGAGGTGCCGTGAGTCCCTTGAAGTTCTGGATGTATTTCTGATAGTAGGCACATAGTGATAGAAATGACCTGATGTCTTTCTTTGTTCGGGGTCTTTGTGCTGCAACTATTTTCTCCAGGTTTTTCTTATTAGGCCAACCACAGCCGTGAGAAATAGTATGCCCCAGGAAGTCAAGCTTTTCAAACACTATGAGACATTTGCTAGGTCTGGCTGTGAGACCAGTTTCCTGTAGTCTCCTGAGGAGCATAGCAACAGTAGCAATATGTTCTTCATAGGTTTCCGATTTAATTAAAATGTCATCCATGAAATTATGGATATGGGGACTTTGCAAAAGGTTCTAACAGCTTTCTCATCATCCTGGTGAACACTCCTGGTGCGTTATGCAATCCGAACGGCTTCACATTAAATGTGTAATGTCCTTCACTAGTGCTGAAAGCTAGCAAAGGTTTAACTTCCTCCTTTACTGGTATTTGATAATAGCCTTTACTGAGGTCTATCTTGGAGAAAATTGTTGCCTTGCTGAGCTTGGTGAACAACTCAGAAACAGTTTGGAGCGTTTCGGGCTGGAATTCCGTTACAGCGTTTAGCAGCCGGTAATCAATACACAGCCGAACTTCCTTATTGGGCTTCTGCAACAGCACTACACTCGAACTGTAAGGAGATGTAGACTCGCTGATAATTCCTGCCTGACGCAGCTTGTCTATTTCTCCACGAAGTGCATCAGCTTTGGCGTACGGAATGGGGTACACTCTGGTTCGAACAGGGGTCTCGTTTGTTAATTTCGTGTCAAATTCGATGAGATTTGTTCGACCAGGTACATCCGTCAAGACTGCACTGTACTGCTGTAGTAGCGCCCTGGTTTCTGTTTGTTGTTCCGGTGAGAGATTGTCGCCGAACTTGACATCTTTAAAGGATTCTGTGGATTGCAATGGGTACTCCATGCAACCATCATCACCTTCCTCGTCTTCCGTTGCTATGGCGACAGCCAGGAGATGCTCGGAGGATGGCACCGGTCTTTCCAAATATTTCTTAAGCAGATTTATGTTGAAGACCTTCTCCTTTCCTTTGATGGAGATCTTGTAATTGGTACGTGAGATCTTTTTAAGGACGGTAAACGGCCCTTGCCATCCGATGCAAAGTTTATTGCTTCCGGTTGGAAGTAGCAACAAAACTTTTTCCCCTGGTTGGAGTTCTCTCTCTTTTGCAGCTTTATTGTATCTTTTAGCATGTTAAGCGCGGGTGTCGTGAAACATTCTAAATCCACATATCTAAATTAAAAAGTAAAGGTAAAGCCTAACGAATTAATTCAATAAAAGGAAAGAAGAATGGTAAAAGACCAGTGCTGTCACAATGGCATACAAAAATCCCCCTTTTTCTACTTTGTCTACATAACTGAAACGCTTCCAAGTTTGATAGTAAAGCCTACAGCAGCATACACGCGTTTCAAAAAAATAAAACCGGTACTGTGTTTCTTAGAAAACCTTGAGATAGACACACTGCGTAATGACCTAGATTAATATTCCATTCATGTCATTTTATGCACTAAGTAAAAGAAAAGACAGACGAACTTAGAAGAGAGAGATAGAGAGAGAGAGAGACGGAAGAACGCATGCAATACTACCACAGTCTCGCGATTAATATTAATGCCACCCCACGCGAAAGGCATGAAGCACTAACTTTTTTTCAAATAAACAGGGACAAAAAACACTACCAATACACGGTTAGGGTTTAAAAAACATGTTTGATGCTTATTAGGAAACATGACATTATACTGTTTTACGTCTGAAATCCTGACAATACAGATGACACCCCATCGTATCGAAGTGAACAGGAGGTAGAAGAAAATACATATTTTGAACGCAGCCACTTAGCCCCATTAAATTTATATATTTGGGTTCCTTAGGACGTGCTGACAAAGAATATGTTAAGTGTTACGCAAATAGTCTAGGAATTAACAAATATTAGCCAAAATAAAATAGTGAGGTTGTCTGACAGCACCAAATCATAATTGCTCAGTGGCATGTTTTGAAACCACTATTTTACGGGAAATAGGCCAACAAGTTAAATCCGATTTCATTGGCTAGAAGAATATGTAAGCCTAAACATGATTAGTCGATTGTAGATACTATTTTTGGTTGTTACGGGAAACGGTAGGAAGGGTACTTTTTTTCAAATACTTTTGTAAACATGATATTATTGGTTAGACCATTTGATATAGTCAATTAGGAGCGTCTGTTCAGTGCCACATTTTTAAAATAAACTTACTGAGAAGCAAGTGCGTTGAGATCCAGCTCATATTTTTCTTATGAAAGCCTGGGACAGAGGCAGATCGGAATTGTGCCATAACTCATTGCCAGTCAACGTATTTTGTGTATTATTTCCATGAATTGTGGTAAGCTAGAAATATTTGATATCTTTTAGATGAAAATTGAATGTGAATTGATAATTTATGTCTGTATATGTGTGTGGTTCAGTAGCAAACATGAGGCAAAGCCTAGATATTGCTCCAACCTGAACAAAACTTGTCGGAGAGTAGTATAACTGCATGGGATTGCCAATAGTACTATGACACCTATCTTATTGTATAGAAGGAATTACAGCTGAAATTGCAGAGGCGTTGTAATCATTAAGGAGAGGAATACTGGTGAATGTTATTACATGAGAAGCTAACAGTTGGCCTACGGCGCTGAACTCGGTGTTTGTTATGTATTGTGCTCAGTGTGGAAATAGATTATAAATTAGTTCTGAAGTAGGAGGTACAACCTTCTTGTTTCAGGGACAGTGGTACTAACATATTAAAAGCAGCACCTGGTCTGAGTTTTGCTGAATCCAGAGGCTGGTAGCAGACTCCATAGTCAATATATCGACCTGTGTGGTGTCTCAAGAACACGGTGAAGCAAGCGAGCAGTGGAGACTGTTTCCTGCCGCCCACACAGAAGTTAAGATTCTGTGGCCAGAGCAGCTCAATCTTGTGTATACCCCCTCTAACAGTGACTTTACCTTAAATCTAGAGGGACATTTATTAGTTTCAAATAAAAAGAAACTGTGAACTTTCCCAATATTATGTCCACGAGAAACAAACACTTGAAGTCATGATGACACACAACCACCTAGCTTGAAAAGCCAGTATTACCTCAGAGTACTACAGCACAACTTACACACATATTGCAATAATAATATATGTCAATACAAAGATTCTATCTATAAATTGTGTACATATAACTTGTGATTACATTTGATTGTGATTCCTGGTTCACTTTGTAGTTGAATCAGGATATCTAATATTTGAAGGAATTAATACATATATATTTTTAAACTTTAAAACTTGACTCATTTAAGATAGTCTTATAGAGTGTTCTATGTATGTGAGTGTCACAGTGTTGTAAAGTATTGTTAATTAAATTAAATTGTGTATCTGTCTGTTGGTTGTTGTGAACATACACTTCATCATTATCATAACCCTAGACAACGTAGTCATCACAATATTCCAGAATAGGTCTGAGGTATAAATGTGGTAGCAAGTAAGGTCATCTGTAATACACCACACTATTAGATACAGATACCTTCACAGCTGATCTCAGTCAGTACACTAAGTCCCCTATAAATATTTATATCATCCCACTTTACCACAGCGGGCTTTCTTAAGGTTGGTGTCATAAGCATTGCCTATCAGTGACGTTGAGAGTTTAAATGCCCAGCGGGAACTCACTAACCCATACAAAGTCGCGAGTCTCTCGAATTTTTCTAGGTAGCTGTCAATTTTTTCGTTGGGGCTAGGAAAAGACCCTAAAGCAAAAGACATCGCAGTTAATTGGGCAGATTGAGTACTGGAGAGGTCCACTGATTGAGACTGGGGTGAAGACGGCTCTCCATTATTAGAAGTAGAGGCACCCCGACTCTCTAAGGCCTTGAGCGCCAATTCGTGCTGTCTTTCCCTTTCGCTCTCTCTTTCCCTGCGGGTTTCAATCTCTGCCTCAATTTTCTTGTTCTCTGCCTCAATTTTCCTGTTTTCTGCCTCAATTTTCTTATGTTCCAATAGGCGTTCTTCCGCTTCTTTCCTATCTGCCCTCTCCTGTGCTTCTCTCCTCTCTGCTCTCTCTTTCTTTTCCTTCCTCTCAGCTTCTGCTCTTTGTTGCTCCGCGTCATATATTTCCAGTTCCTGGTTGACAAACGCGTTTGCAGCTTATCCCTCTAAGCCTGATTCTTTTGCCTCCTGTCTCAACATGGCCCTCATCCTAATTCTCTCTGCCATTGTTAAAGAATAGGATGTAGTACGACTAGAGAACTAGTAAGAAGAAACAAGAAGGGGGAAAAAACTCGAAGCCGCTACGAGAAAAAACACAAAGTATAAATTTACTTGTGTTACCCCCTACTCTGAAATGTGCAAACTTATCGCTGCTATTATTGCCACTCAAGACTCTTAACGCAGGCGACTTATGCCACTTAAAATGGTAAGTTACACTGGAAAAAAATTTACTTTTACCAAAAGTAGAGAAAATTTATGAAAAACAATTTAATGGAAAAAAAAAATTTTTTCCTAAATTTTAAGTCTCCACTAACAAACTCCGCCCTCTGAAGTCAATTAAAGAGTAGAGACGATGTTAACTAGATTTAAAAAAAATTTAGAACAAGCGTCTTTAGCTTTGCTCAGCTCATCTAACTTCCAAAAACCTTTTGTGACTGAAGACAGTCACGCAATCCCAGCAATTATATAACAAAATTTAATTTTCTCTGCCAGAGAATACGAAGGTGACAAATATTATATTATCACTACTTGCTGCTCCTGTGGAAAGAAACAAACCTGTAATAATTATTGTGTGGTCGGCCCAAAATACTAAAAGGCTTGATCTAGGGGAAGTAATTACTTTTTTAAGATTATACCCTACTTCACAAAGACAATCAACCACACTCTATTTTAACTAGGCTCAGAATTTCGGACGAGCTAACCATATATTGTCGTAATTTTTTTCTGAGAGAGTTCTGATGGATATTGGTCCCTTTAGAGTGTAGAATGATAGTGAGGGCTCTGTGGGAATAAGGATTTAGGAAAGTCAGGTAGTAGATTCACAAGTGCTGGGAAGAGTAAGGACAGTCTCTTATTACGACAATATTTGTCTCTCAAAAAACTATTCCTACCACTCTTCTGAACAAACGATTGTTTGTCAGTTCCAGTCGCTCAGGCGTACACACCGATTTGGTGATTCTGACGCACAACGTACATGAATACAGACTACGATAACAAATATGGGGAATGTTTGATTGGGCCAGCCGACACCAATGCTAATAAAGTTTTAATACTTTTATTATCATAAAAAGCAAGTCACAAATAATTATCAATTTACAGTCAGAAATCAAAGGTTACAGAATACAAATATGACAAGGGGGAGGGGGGTTTTGAGGAGAAGTACCCCATACACCATTTCCCGCTTGTATTTACTAACAGAAAAGACCCAGTCCCAAAGACAAGGAGAGGGGGGGGGGTGATGATGATGATCAGAGATAGGCAATTTAACCCAATGGTAAATTTATTACTCTGAGGCAAGGGGTTACAGTGATAAGTGGGTAGAGGAAAAGCTAGGGTTCTCAAATGTTTTCCTTTATCCAACAAATTTTACGGGAGGGGGAAATGAACACAGTTAAACAATCCCACTAGGAGAAATCCCGTACAATGAATACAGTACACCTTAATACTAGGTCGAACTACTTATAAGGGTAAAAAAGATTAAATCTCCTTTCATTCAAAAACACGCTTGGCTGGCCAGCACACAGGCACACACACAGACTTACCAAATGGTGAATTCTGGCACTTCCTAGGAATTTTACAACAGCAGATAATACCGTAGAACAATGGAAATTGTCTTTTTATTTCTTCTGTGTCAGGCCCCAGATTTATCGAGGTGGGCTGGTAGCTAATAGTCTCAAAAAATCGCCAGACGGTGAAGCGTAAAGGCTACTTTTTGTTTTTTTGATAAAAGTTCCTAATGAATGGCACAGGCACTTGGCTAAGTGTGAGGTAGTGTGAGGTATGGTGTGGTTTCTAAGATGGGTACAGCTGGTGGAAATAACTTTCTTTTGCCGTAATGTCACAACTACAAAACACTGAGATAGGTTCTTCTTCGGGGGAAAGGGGGGGGGGGGGGGGGGTTAAAATCGACTGAATATACGTGACAGACAGTGTTCAGGTAAATCTATGTTCTTCTTCACAAAAAGAGAGCATGAGTAGAATATTGCTACTGGCGACTGTTCTGCTTCCAGTTTTAACGACTTTATGAATTAGTATTTTAAAAGGGTTTCTTGGGTGGCTTTGCTCTCAGTTAAATTCAGAGGAGCGATACCCGCAACAGGTCGCCACAAGTTTAGCTTTAAAAAAGTTCATATGTCACTGGAGTAATCGAACTGGGTCGGCAAGGCTCTATATATATTCTATTGCTGCGTAATGGCTGCTTAAATGCTGCCTAATTGCTGGGATGCGAGGTTCGAAAGATCACTCTGGATACAAATAGAAAAAACATGATATGCAATGAAATCATATTAAAATCTAACGCGCGATACATTTACAGTTAGACTATTTTCTGCGTTCGCGTCTTTAATTAATAAATCAAGAAAAAAACTCTCCGTGAGGTTAATAATTTTAAAAGCACATCTATCTATACAGAACTAAACTGTATTAAAGTCACAATTCCCTTAACAGTTGCAAAATTAATTTACGCGGCTATTGTATTGGGAAATTAACCTATAGATGTAACATTTAGTTTGCACTGGAACTTTGAAAATGGGTTTATTTAATAAGTTTAAATTTACACCACAATCCAGTGAAATAAAAATGAAATAACTAGACCACTGATCACTCGAAGCTAAAGTATAAATTACCGTCTGCACAGAAAAGAATTCACTCCAATAGCCAACAATTTAGATGAAATCTAGCAGGAATTTAACTATATGCTAGTGAATCATAGAATGCTGTCAGAACGAATGATAAAGTTGCCCTTTTCAGATTCTGTATATATCTAACGGGAATGTAAGTTAAATGGGTCGTGAGAAAATTTCGCGCCTCTTCAGATCCCAGGGAAAGTCGAAGTTATTTAGCCGCCATGCTAACCGCGATGGCCCGACTGGCTTCCGATCTTCGTTCGTCTCAGGCTGCTCGCGCGAGGATGTGAAATTTCTGCGAGACTAGCCTCGTTCGCGGTGAGTTTCCTGATTCCTCAGATCGTATCCGCTACGCTGAGCGGTCCGTCTCTCCCGTTCCATAGTCTTTCGGGCAAGCCTGCCGGTTGCCACAGAGGTGCGAAGTCTGCAAGAAGCTTTCTTCTGACCGCTCGTGTCCATCTTGCGAACGGTTCAGTGTTCGTACGGAGATGCTAAATTTCTGCTTCTCTGTTCTGGGGATCATCTTTGACTGCTTTGATCATAGCCGCTACTCTTCGTTGATGAAAAGTTACAACAATACTGATGTTCAGGGGTTCTAATGTTATGAAAAGCTAAAGTCCCTTTAATCATCCATCAAATCAGGGAAAATTCACTTGTCAAACTAGAGGTACGTCACAAAGGCATTGAACACAAAACCAGCAACCTGGAAGGATGAAGCTGCCGATCGCACCAAGTGGCGATGCTCCTTACGGTGCCACCTCAGATTTGGGTAACAGAAGCTCTCAGAACAAGTAGAAGAGAAAACAAAAATATGCCGAAAGGACCACGAGGAAAAAAGCAGCTGTGGGATATCACATCAGGGGCGTATTCCCATAGTCAGTTATTACTGAAGGCGGGCTAGGACTGTTCTGTTAACACTGTTCTGTGTTACTGCACTGTAAATTCTATAAATTAAAAAAAATATATATATTATTGTAAACAATGGCCTCCAAACGCAAATAAGGATTCGTTAAATTCTACAATATATTTAATGAAATAATAATATCAACTAGCTTTTATTTTAAAAAACTAAGCAATTTAAGGGGACTTGTTAGGGCTATTTTGTCTTAAAGCATATTTTTTTGACTTTACGCGATGTCCTCAAAACCTAATCACCGCGTAAAATGCGACAGAAAAATAGACCCCACTATATTTTTATAGAAGAAAAATTCTGAAATATAAAGAACCTTCAGTTTTCATTCTCGTAATGCCACCTTGTCTTTATTCTATACCAGTCAATACCATCCGAGATCTGGATGCCTTACGATGTTTGCTCCAGAGAGAAGCCGCTTAACAGAAAAAGCAAAAGAATTTGAACTATAATCATAGATCCTGCCCAGACAAAGGCAGACCCCCTCGGTAGAGAACAAGATTCCCAAAGCTCATTGACAACATCTCAGAAGCTATGAATAAAAGAGGCAGCCACAAAAATGCAGAAAGTAAGTAAGCAGCTAAAGAATATAGCAAAGGATTGACCTAAATGTAAACTTACGTGTGAGACAAAGAAAGAATAGAAATACTGTTCCATTGTGCATGTCCTATAAGGCAACTAACAAGAGGTTGTGCGTGCGGCTGGCATCTTCATCAAGTAAAACAAACGGCTATAGAAACTAGAGCTGCACCGAATAATGGTTTTTACTATTCGGCCGAATACGAATAGAGGGCTTTAACTATTCGGCCGAATACGAATACGAATAGAGAGTGAATGTTGGGCACAAAAAGTTATGTTCAATAGGTCTTCTGACATTTTTATGAATTATGCAGCGTTACAAAAAATAGGGCGAATATCTTGGAAGTATTTAATGCTACTAACTAGCCATTAGTCAATTGTTTTTTAAAATTGCTGCATGAAACATGCATTGGCTTTAAAAAAAAAAAAAGAGTCTCTCAACATTCTCTGCCAAAAGACAACATCTGTTATCTGGAAACGTGTTGTCAGCAAGTGCTGAACAGAAATTTACTATTCGTATTTGATGGCAGCCTACTGTTCGGTGGAAATACAATTAGTATATATAATAGAATATTCGGTGCAGCCCTAATAGAAACTACATCTGACTTAGTCGTTCCTCTTCTACCGTGAGGTGTAGAGGTTTGGAAGAGAGAGCGCCAGACTATCCTATCGGATGTCTTTCTACTGGCCTGGTTCCATTCTAATCCTCGGTCCTTCAGAGATTGTCTAATGTCGTCCTCCCAGCGGACTCCGGGTCGTCCTAGAGGTCTGAATCCCTGGCTCTTAGTTGCCCATACGTGTCGTGGTAGCCGATCTTCTTCCATTCTGCAGACATGGCCAAACCATCTTAGTTGGGACTATTCTACTTGACAAAACTAAACAATAAACATGGAATCCGTATCTCACTGAGCACTGGGAAATTTTTGAGAAAAAAAATTTCAAAGACACTGCAAAAGCACTAAAAACAGCTGAATTAACCATCGTGGAAAACTGAGATAATGTGAAAACCAATAAAGTGCACCTCATAAATTCTCTTTCAGTCAAAAGAAATCTAACGAACCATAAAGACAACGAATGAAAGTCTCAGAAACACTAATGGAAACCAGCTATAAATTTAGCTAATCGAAGGAACTTTGGATTCCTGCCAACTGCAAGATACAATGAACTAAGGGTTAGACAAAGGAATGAAGGAACCAGCCTCTAGCTACAAGTTTTCCTTCTTTCATGGAAGATACTTCTCTTGCTGTTATTACTTTTGATTACATTCGAATCACTCCGGGTCACATTTAGTCATGTTCCTTTTTGAATATTTTTTCGCTTACTTACTTAATCGTTCCTATTCTACCATAGGGTGTAGAGGTTTACCAGAGAGAACGCCATACTATCATATCGACTGTCTTCCTCCTGACCTGGTTCCAGTCTAGTCCTCGGCCCTTAAGAGCTTGTCTAATGTTGTTCTACAGCGGACTCTGGGTCGTCCAGGAGGTCTGGATCCCTGGCTCTTAGTTTCCAATATTGGTCGTGGTAGCCGATCTTCTCCCGTTCTGCAGACATGGCCAAACCAATGTTTGTTCACTTTACACATATATCCCAAATTCTAATGGGCTAAAGCCCTTCAGTATTTCCTTTTCTCGACAGACGCACTAATCTAACAATATGCATACATCCTTTACTTCGCCTTGCTGAGTTGGTTCTTACTTCGAATTATTGTGGCAGCACTGGTCGCTGTATCAATATTCTTCTGTGTGGCCGCCTGCCTGCCCAGGTTCTTTGTCTCTTTTATTAGCGATGACATAATGCATAATTACAACAGTCACACACACAGCGAACGATGACATAACGCCATAGTTAACTGAAATATTGTTTATTTACACGTA
This sequence comes from Oreohelix idahoensis, assembly GCA_024509875.1. Classification (NCBI taxonomy): domain Eukaryota; kingdom Metazoa; phylum Mollusca; class Gastropoda; order Stylommatophora; family Oreohelicidae; genus Oreohelix; species Oreohelix idahoensis. The sequence continues at coordinate 28,054 of JAMPIV010004568.1, forward strand.
AATGGACCGTTGCTGTCTCTTTGACCTCTACAATAGTGGTCCATCACAGAATTATACAATGTGTAAGTTCTTCCTTTCCTCACTCTCTCTCGTTCAGTATCGAATCTACACCTTATGACCTTTAACCCTCAATGATCATTCAGGTGCTATAGTCTATACTTCTGTTCTTTCTTCCTAACAATTTCTTAGTCTATTGTTATATATCATCTCAGTTCGTTCCCTTTTGTGTTTTTGTTTGCCTTTATTTTCGTTTCGTTTAGTTTTATCTCTATTTTTTGTTTTTACTTGTTTGTTTAGTTATTTTTTTTAATAGGTTAAAAAAAAAATGTAAATTCACGCAAAATTGATAATTTTGATTTGCCCAATTTACAATGATTGGACGGTAGATGTGATGCCAGTTTCACGTATCGGCAATTATTCATATTATTTGGAACTGAAAACAATATATATGTTAATTATAACCCATCAGAGGTTGAAAGGGATATTTCTCATTATCAATTAAAAAAAACAAAAAACTTCGAATCAGTTTGACTGAATTAGTGAATGGGTCCCAGCTGAGTAGACCCATTCATGTTTCACGTTTCACACATAGTTTTTTTTCTTCAAAATTACAACGGAGAGACTCCCAAGTTTCACCGTCGCTACAGTATTAAGGTCTTTGTCGCGTGTAATCTGGCCTATACTGTTTAATAGGAAAACTGCAGAAGCGATTACGTCTGTAATTAGTCTGGGTCGTCCTTAGATGCATATCCGTGTTACGTGAAGAGATCGTGCTAGACCTCTGCCCATGAAGTACTATTTTTTTGGTGCCCAGTTGGCAGAGAGGATAGCAGCGATTCGATCCCGTAGCTAGGCAGTGGTGTCGTTCGGAAGGTCCTGAGTTCGATTCCCGGTAAGCCTATCACTTCTGTGGTTTTTGTGGTTGTTGTCTAGTCTCCTATTTCTTTATTTCTCACGTGTGCCTGAAACATACCTTTGTGTATTATTTATTTAACCGTCACTACAATGATGACAGCACTGGAGTCACTGGCATGTCTAAAAGAGGATCTCAGCAGATTTATTGACTTGGCCAATAATTTTAATCCTGCCAGCCAGTTCACTTCCCATATTTTAATCTCTTCAACGAACTATTTTGGCCTGACTGTGAGGAGTAGCGCTACTGGTCTTCACACTTCTCAAACCCACTTATGCTTATGGTGTTCTTCTTTGCGCCATAACAGTTGTAAATGTTCTTTTCTTTCTCTCAGTTTCTCCATTTACATACTATGTGTTATGATGAAGATGAATTCAGGGAACGAAGTCACGAGATCCGTGAGTTCTTTCCTTTGACGTCTACATCCTGAGCCTGTTTTATCATAGGCCTTTAAATACATTTCACACGTCACTAGCCAAATGACACGCAGGCGAAAAAAAAAAAAAAACAAAGTTTTTACATTGCAAAATTATCAGCATTTCTGATTTTGCGAAAAACGCATTAAAAACCTGGAATTTGGCTGAAAATGTCCATTTTGAGATTGTTATTGTTGTATGAAATTTTAGCTTTTCAACAATAAGATTGAAGTTAAAACTCTCAAAATTGCTTTAAATACATTTCAAATGCAATTCAAAGTTTTGAGCTCTTCTTAAAAAAAAAAAAAAATTAAAATACGGTTGAAATTGATTAAATCCAACAGAATTTGTCAAATTCCCCATGACCAGAGAATTTTCAGTATCGGTTCTCTGAATTTGAATTTAGTCGACGTAATAATTTTTCTTCTATAATCTGACAGCTTGTTCAAAATGGCGAATTGACAATCGTCTTGGCTTTTACGGATATCAAACAAAAACAGAACATACGAACTTGCGTGACAGAAAAGAATAAAAATAGAAAGAAAGACAAATAAGAACGGAAAAATTACGAAAGAAAAGGAAAGCGATAGAAGGAGCTGACATCCAAAAAGAAAGGTAAGAATGGAGGAAAAAGAGATAATCAAAGTAGGAAACTTTAATTTTACATTTCAAGCTGATACGCTTGGCTGTAACTTGCCTCAAAGTCCTGGACAGTTGCCACAAGTACCATTCACACTCCATTGTGAAGCCAAATCATCAAGTTGTGTATGCTGGCAATTGCCGTGTATTTGTCTTCATAACGCCAAAATCAGAAGTAAGCGAGTGCATATCTTGCCCTTCATTAAATACTTGAGAGATGATTAAATGACTAGGCTACAAAAAACAGTTATTTTATGTCTTTCTCTATGTCTCTCTCTATCAATCAATCAATCAATCAATCAATCAATCAATCAATCAGCCAGTCAGTCAGTAAACCAACCAACCAGCATGCCAACCAGCCTGCCTACCAGCACAGACCAGACCAGACCAGACCCGACCCGACCCGACCCGACCGATAGACAGATATACAGGATAGATAGGATAGATAGGATAGATCGGATAGACAGATAGACAGATAGATAGGATAGACAGATAGATAGGATAGACAGATAGATAGGATAGACAGGATAGATAGGTAGATAGGATAGATAGGATAGACAGATAGGTAGGATAGATAGGATAGACAGATAGGATAGATCGGATAGATAGATAGGATAGATAGATAGATAGATAGGATAGATAGATCGGATAGATCGGATCGGATAGGATAGATAGGATAGATCGGATAGGATAGATTGGATAGGATAGATCGGATCGGATAGATGGATCGGATAGATCGGATAGATAGATAAGATAGATCGGATATATTAGATAGGATAGATAGGATAGACGGATAGATAGGATAGATCGGATAGATCAGATAGACAGATCAGATCAGATAGATAGACAGATCAGATAGACAGATAGATAGGATAGATAGATAGACGGATAGATAGGATAGATTGATAGGATAGATAGATAGGATAGATAGATAGGATAGACAGATAGATAGGATAAACAGATAGATAGGATAGCAGAATGTTAGATGGACTGCATGTCCCATTCTCAACCCTTTGAAATCGTTCCTTCGTTCTCTCTCTCTCTCCCTCTGTCTCTCACTCTCTATATAGAAATCTTTCTTTTTTTGCGCTCTCTGTGTCTCTCTCTCGCGCACGGGCGCGTGTGTGTGTGTGTGTGTGTGTGTGTATGTGCGTGTATGTGTGTGAAGAAACCAAAAGTCACTGAGAGCAAGCAACAACCACGTTCGAAAATAACCAATAACTTCTTTAGCGGACAACTTTTCAAATATAAAACAGCTGGCCTAAGAGTTGGTAAGTCTAAGGGGTTAACGAAGGGAAGGGGGGGGGGGGGGGGGGGGGGGGGGGAAACCTCGATCAAGCCAAACTGGCAAATCTCTCCGTAAGCCAAGTTAGAATTGTTGTCCTTACGAAATAAAATTACCGTTCCCAATGTATACAGGCAATTTCAGAGAGAACCTCCACGGGCGGAATATTTTTCCCAGCTCTGATTGAAACAAAAATATTCGCGGATGCAAAAAATAAAAAGCACTTGGATGGCGGCAAGGTAGCATTTATTTGGGAGAGAACAAGAAAACTGAAAATAAACAAAAGAATTTGAGTCATAAACTAACGCAAACATGGCTTGGGCAAGAACAACAGGGGAAAAAATGTCACCGCTTTGATCCTCGTGTTTCTGTTTTATAATGTGGGGAATTCAAATTTGTAACCTTACATTGTGTGTGCAGACCCCATGGCCTGTAGAGTTCATATCAAGTGCGAAAATTTAGAAACTCATGGCAGATATAGAAATATAGTTAGAAATGTAGTATTATTATTATTACTATTTGTTGTTGTTGGGAGATTCGATTGTAAAACTTTCGTGTATGTCGTAAAGGAAGTGCCAAAGTAAATGCTACCGTAGAGGAACGAAGTGTTAGAGATAAATTTATTTGGTCCAGCTTTATGAGGTGGTACGACCAGTTTCCTTCCTCGTTGCCTTTGTCTTCCCTAACTCAAAAAAGCAAAGTCAGGTACTTATTTACAGCTGGGTGGACTGGTGCGTGCCCCTACCTGGTTTCGATCCCGAAACCTGGTAACTATATCTCGAGAGTAAAGCGCTCTAACCACTCTGCCAATCGGACGCTCAAAGGTAAATTTAGTAGTCCCAAAGAAGATACTACCGTAGAGGAGGAAAGTGTTAGAGACCAATATACAAGGTCCACCTTTATGAAGAGTGGTGACCAATATACAAGGTCCACCTTTATGAAGAGTGGTCACCAATATACAAGGTTCACCTTTATGAAGAGTGGTCACCAATATACAAGGTCCACCTTTATGAAGAGTGGTCACCAATATACAAGGTCCACCTTTATGAAGAGTGGTCACCAATATACAAGGTTCACCTTTATGAAGAGTGGTCACCAATATACAAGGTCCACCTTTATGAAGAGTGGTCACCAATATACAAGGTCCACCTTTATGAAGAGTGGTCACCAATATACAAGGTCCACCTTATGAAGAGTGGTCACCAATATACAAGGTCCACCTTTATGAAGAGTGGTCACCAATATACAAGGTCCACCTTTATGAAGAGTGGTCACCAATATACAAGGTCCACCTTTATGAAGAGTGGTCACCAATATACAAGGTTCACCTTTATGAAGAGTGGTCACCAATATACAAGGTTCACCTTTATGAAGAGTGGTCACCAATATACGAGGTTCACCTTTATGAAGAGTGGTCACCAATATACAAGGTTCACCTTTATGAAGAGTGGTCACCAATATACAAGGTTCACCTTTATGAAGAGTGGTCACCAATATACAAGGTCCACCTTTATGAAGAGTGGTCACCAATATACAAGGTTCACCTTTATGAAGAGTGGTCACCAATATACAAGGTTCACCTTTATGAAGAGTGGTCACCAATATACAAGGTTCACCTTTATGAAGAGTGGTCACCAATTCCCTTCCTTAAAAAAAAAAGAAAAAAAAAAAAAGAGTGAAAACTCGTAACCTAGGGGATCCGAAAAGTCAAGTTTCCTTCCTAGCTACTTTTGCCTACTCTAACTCAAGAGTAGAGTCAGGCACCCTTTTACAGCTAGGTATAGTGAAGCGTGACACTACCAGAATGTGAACCTGGAACACGGTAACTTAGCTGAGAGCGGCAACCGTTGGAATGTGTACACTAGTAGGTAAAAAATCCCTAAATGACAGTGACAAGTTATGTCCGCACATACAGGAGGCATACATGAGGTAGGATACATGAGGTAGGATACATGAGGTAGGATACATGAGGTAGCATACATGAGGTAGGATACATGAGGTAGGATACATGAGGTAGGATACATGGGGTAGGATACATGAGGTAGGATACATGAGGTAGGATACATGAGGTAGGATACATGGGGTAGGATACATGGGGTAGGATACATGAGGTAGGATACATGGGGTAGGATACATGGGGTAGGATACATGAGGTAGGATACATGAGGTAGGATACGTGAGCTAGGATACATGAGGTAGGATACATGAGGTAGGATACATGGGGTAGGATACATGAGGTAGGATACATGAGGTAGGATACATGGGGCACCCATGCTTCACGAGGAACAAAATATATAAAGAAGAAGAAAAAGAATTGCATGTTTCAAACATTTAAAACAAAACACCTCTTGCCACCAATAACATGTCGACAGCGCTCACGTTTTTCCAATGTCTTCTATAAAATTCTTATATTTGCCTCCATTTCTGGGATATACGGGCAGGGAAAAGGACTGAAAAAAAAGGGGGGGGGGGGGGGGGCGGTCTCGTTCCCATTATATCTTTGGCATTCCAGAATAAGAAATATCTTGTAATACCATTCACTGGTTCACTTAATGTGTTTTCATTGCTACGCCAAAGTCTGTTTTCAACCCTTTGTTTGACTGCTATTTGTCTAATTAGTTTAAATTTTCCATCAGTTCCTAATTGCTTATCTTGTCATACTATTTTCATCTATCTCTTCTGTCCATCCAAACCTATATACAAGTTTCTACCATCTTGGCTTTTGTTATTGTTCTCCAAGTTTCAGAGTCAAACAATAGGACTGATTTGACACTTGAGTTGAAGACTTGTTGAAATTAGACAATAATTTGGGGGGGGAACCACTCTTCGAATGTAATATAATATAATGTAACCCACACGTGTAAGTGTGACACAACAGAAGTTCGTATCCCTCCACGGATACTAGTAAAAATTGTGGGTGGGGAAAGCCTGCAAGCCTTTTTCCTTTCTAAATACTTCACTGGTATAATGATAAGATTGGGAGGGAGGGGGGGGGGGGGGGGTAACACTTCTTACTAGGTCCAAAGACATAGAAAAAAAAAACCCCACGTTACGGCCACAAGGCCGTCACGGACGAAGGGACGAAAACCAGAAAGGAAAGAAAGCGAAAAACTAAGTTAAAATATGAAAAATAAATAATGAATATCACTACTGAATTATTTTTTAAAGTTTGTTCTCCCTACTTTCCTTTCTGCGTTTGTTAATTTTTCCCTGACGAAGGGATTGTGACCGTAATGTTGGTTATTTTCATGTCTTTTCACCTAGTCAGACGCATTACTCTTTTATCCCTTGCAATCCACGGTTTTCCTATCATCATCATCAGGTGCCATCTTCACATCGAAGGTCGGCTGCAATGAATTTCCAATGTCTTCTGTCTCTTGTCTTGATGGTACACTCTGATAGACTCTTTCCTGTCTCTTGTCTTGATGGTACACTCTGATAGACTCTTTCCTGTCTCTTGTCTTGATGGTACACTCTGATAGACTATTTCCTGACTCTTGTCTTGATGGTACACTCTGATAGACTTTTTCCTGTCAATCTTTTGTCTTGATGGTACACTCTGATAGACTCTTTCCTGTCAATCTTTTGTCTTGATGGTACACTCTGATAGACTCTTTCCTGTCAATCTTTTGTCTTGATGGTACACTCTGATAGACACTTTCCTGTCTCTTGTCTTGATGGTACACTCTGATAGACACTTTCCTGTCTCTTGTCTTGATGGTACACTCTGATAGACTCTTTCCTGTCAATCTTTTGTCTTGATGGTACACTCTGATAGACTCTTCCCTGTATCTTGTCTTGATGGTACACTCTGATAGACTCTTTCCTGTCAATCTTTTGTCTTGATGGTACACTCTGATAGATTCTTTCCTGTCAATCTTTTGTCTTGATGGTACACTCTGATAGACTCTTTCCTGTCAATCTTTTGTCTTGATGGTACACTCTGATAGACTCTTTCCTGTCTCTTGTCTTGATGATACACTCTGATAGACTCTTTCCTGTGACTCTTTCCTGTCAATCTTTTGTCTTGATGGTACACTCTGATAGACTCTTTCCTGTCTCTTGTCTTGATGATACACTCTGATAGACTCTTTCCTGTCTCTTGTCTTGATGGTACACTCTGATAGACTCTTTCCTGTCTCTTGTCTTGATGGTGCACTCTGATAGGCTCTTTCCTGTCTCTTGTCTTGATGGTACACTCTGATAGACTCTTTCCTGTCTCTTGTCTTGATGGTACACTCTAAAAGACTCTTTCCTGTCCATCTTTTGTCTTGAAGGTACACTCTGATAGACTCTTTCCTGTCAATCTCTTGATATTACCTTCCCACTTACAGCGTTTGCCTTCAACTCTGCCTTCTATTATGGTCTTCAGTAAGGTGTTGTGTCTTTTTTCGCGGCCAAAATATTTTAGCTGTCTGTAACAGTATTGTATCCCTTCTCCGCACTAGTGGTCAAACAATGACTAAACTTAGAGTATTATGATGAGGGTTTCGAGGGTATCAATTTTCACTCAAGATTACTCTTGGCAGAGATAAAAATAGAAGAATGATGCTTCTATTTAAGGGAGCGTCACAGGAATTTAAAGAAAAACAAGCATAACAACTGAGATCTTCTGTCATGACCTGATTATTCTCCCGCACCTTCTGTGAGGTAATATATTTTCGCTCGTATTTTGGAGCCCCCAGATGAAGATGATTCAGTGATTATTAATTATATAGCTCTCTATGTTTATAAATTTAAAACGGTATGATTCATACGAGTGCAGACATACAATTCACTCATGAGTAATTGTGACGTGTAACGGAAATAGAGATACAGTAATCTGACAGCCTTTGCTTTCCCATTTTAGTGTCTACCATTGGCTTAGCCAAACCACGCAATTTTCTGTTCGTATGTCTCACCCTTGAATCCACACCTCTTTTTCTGGAAACATAACAACAGAGTTGTCTACCAACTTTTCATAACCTGCCAGTCTAACAGGGGAGAGAATCACGTGTGTTTACCAGAGTTTCTCACGCGAGCTGATTTGCCAATTATCGGTCATTCGATAGACGCGCGTAGGAATAACAGTCTGTTTGAAGAAAAACAGATGCGATAATATTTTCCCGACCACCTTTGATGTTGTACGTTTCAGGGGCAGATAACGTTTGATCTGCGCAAGGGGACGTAATCTAAGGAAAGCCCGTGTACGGCAAAATCATCTGATGTCGATCAGCTTCGCTGAGTAGAACGAACGAAGAAACCATTGATCCGGGAAACGCAGTTCCTAAATTTCCCTACTATACAGAAGGTGTGAATTGTAACATCTTCTAGTGAGCCAACACTATCATATGTATATATACCGCGCTCTCTCAAATTCAGTTATTAGAGCCGCTCAGAAATTCTTGGATAATCTAAGCACGCCAGACTAGAACCGTTCTTTGCTAAATGTGTTAAATTGTCTCGTGGGGATTTCATTTTCTGACTTGGGGTAATAGAAATTGTGATTAAGTGTTAAAATGTGTTAAGTTTACCATTTTAATTCACTGTAATTCCTTAGCGTTTAAAACCAGTGAACTAACATAACGCGTAGATATTTTCTTGCCAGTCGTTCAGTGAAATGTAATTTCAAACACCCCATTCTTTCAACAAGAAGATACGGCTTAGCTGACTGAGATTATTGCGCGTGACGGATGAGTGACAGAATAGAATTCGCATTATATTTCATCGTGTGAAATTATATGAGTGACTAGAGTTAATGTCACGTGACAAAACAGACGTCGACAAATAGCTAGTAGTGACAGGCGATTTTTGTTAAAGTGCGTGTAGGGATACATTGAATAATAAATGACTTTGTGCGCTGTTCATTTTCTCGCAGGCAATAACGGGTGAGGGCACATACCCTTTTTTCCGACATGTCATGGCGGAAAACTTACGGGTGGATAGGATAGTAGCAGTTTTTTTCATAAATGTTCTTTTCTTCCTAATATAGTCTTCTTCTTCTTCTTCCATCCTTAGCCACCAACCGACAAAGCAGTCAGTGGCCAATACGCCTAGTGGCGTCTTAGGGCAACAACAAATTGATTTCTTTGCCGTTGTATCCCATCACGCCTAGTGGCGTCTTTAGGGCAACAACAAATTAATCCATTTGCCGTTGTTTCCGTAATCAAATTGACTAGCAAACAGGTGATCAGCCCGTTGGCATCCTAATATAGTACCTAATCAAAATCAGCGGCCAGCGGTTCCTACCAGTACCATTATGATTATGTTTGGTCTTCGATTTTTGGACTAGTTCGGTCCTCTTTCTTCAGTCAGTGAAGGATTAATGGTGTCTGCTTAGTGGCTACAAGTCCAAAGTTCTTTCGTGAACCGGTTGAGCTCAAGAGACTAATAAACATTAATGCTAAATCGTAACTGGACTGTACCATACCCAGAATTATTTATTCAATTTTTCCAGCCCACTGGGCATACGAAAGAACATATATTCCGGACCTTTGACAGACGCAGCACTGGAATTATTCAGACAGTTGTGCTGTTTCAAAATCGACACTCCCCATAGAGTCAGCCGATACGATTTACCATCATCATTATTTTTACCTATTGTAACATTTGTCTTAGCAACCAGAGGCTTCGCAATACGGGATTTACTTTTCTCCTTTTTTCCAACTGTGAACGTCCAGAGCACGTCTTGCTTCAGTAACTATTTGTGGTGACAATCGTTTCATCCAAGGAAAATTACACCACCAAACTTGGCGTCCACCTTGTAATTATTATTTGATATATAGGTTGGACTTGGGCCATATTTGGGCAACCCACCTGACAGTATATGTTCAGGAGCTATTGTGCATGACTTGTCTTGCTTCGTGGTCGATCGGTTTCCGCCCACCACTAGTGGAGTGAGCGATTTGGAATGGCGAAAGAGATGCCTCGTTGAAGAGGGGATCTCCGCTATTTTTTTGTTCTGTCAGGGATGTGTAGTCCTCTTAATGGATATTTCGTTTATTCGAGATAATACCTCTAGTGTTTCCCCACATGTCGGGAGGCGTGATATTTCTGTGTATTTCATGAAAGCAAGGTAAATTGACTTTTTCATTAACTCTATCGATTTTTGGTCGTGAACGATTTCTGGTTCATAGCCTGTCTTCGAAAGTCGTCGTCACGAGATGTTTTCCTAGCTCACATGTCGCTGTATTGTGCTGCATCGGTTGATGCAGGTCCCAAGGACTATTACTTGCTACTTGGTTACCTGAACTAGGTTTGAAAAAACCTTTATTATCTAGAGGATATTTTTGAGGACATTATTTATACTTCGGCAGACGTGTCTGTCTTGCTGAAGTCAGATTACGGAGAGTGAACTGATTTCATACATCTGGTTATCTCCTGGCTGTTATAGAAAAGGATGGAGTTTTCCACCTGACTACATTTACAGCACTATGAAATATAACATGCATCTGACTCATCATTGTAATGCTGTCTACCGTCTATTGCTGTATTGAATGTTGCTGTGATAATGACTGTTTGATGTGTCTACATATTCGCGTAACCATTTGTCACTGTGGCGTCCACAATAAATAATGAAGAAAAACGTCAACGGCTGTTTCAAGAATCATTGACTTTATACGTCGTGAGTTTACTGACGTCCTATGTGGATTGCCCTGTTATTTTTGTATGAACATTGTTTGACTGAACACATCTGCACACTACACAAAACCAGACATGCGGATACCATCCATCATCATATGGCATCACGCATCATTTGGTGGCCATAAGCTGGGTTGATCTGGTACCAGCAAACACGGGGTCCCTTACCCACTTCATTTTCAACAAGAATTTATCAGCATCCATCAAGAAATTAACATTCTTCAAGACAGTCAACATCTTCAAAATTTTCAAAGTACTCGGCGTTGCCCGGTAAAAGTCAAAATTTCAATTTTTTGACGGAAACAAGAATTTGACAGTACCCGGCGTTGTTACATGTTGCCGGATAACTCGGACTGCTGTTATCTTTTACGCAAGTCAAGCAAGTTGCTGCTGTCAAGGTTCCAGTGCTGTCGTTTTTGTGAAGGTCAAGTGCCGGTTGAAACGGGTTGTTTCTGAAGAAGGCCAAGTACCGATTTCCATCAACTTACTTTTGGATTAGAAGGTCAAGTGCCGAAACAACTCAACACACAGTATTTCAGAAGCTCTTGTACCATCGTGTTAGCAGTGGAAGCAGTTCAGATGTGCCATCATCGTTGGAGCTTCGCTCTTTAGGACGTTGATTGACATCCGTTTTTCTGCTGTTCGACGATTGGAAGCCTATAAGTTAAGTGGCCTGTTTGTATGTAAACTGTGCCCTTATACTTCTGCTGAGTCTTCTGTGTATCATCTCATTCTATATGTTATATGTCTATATGTTATTTGTATATTTATATGTTTATATTTCAGCGGGTTCTCGGTTGGGTGGTGTCTCCGTTAGATTATGCCACGTCATAGAGGTCGTCTATTGTGAGCGTTTTCTGTAGGGTTTGCAAATTTCCGATACTGGAATTTGCTAAGCGACTTCTGTTGCTATTTATGTTAGCTGTGATGACATGTTTTAATATTGTTTTCGTTATTATTTCACATTCTTTAGTTTTGTTTTGATTTGTTTGTATTTGTTAGCCTACTCTTGTCTATAATTTAGTTTCATACAACATTTTTGTTTATACACTGTGGTGTCATGTATTTTGTTTAATTATAGCGCAGATATCGTCACATTTTTTGTGATATGTCATTAATTTCTGCTTTATTTTTAGTTGATTTCTGCGAACGTTTTTTGTATTGTTGCTGATCTTTGTTATTGTTTACATTGTTATTGTTTACATTGTTTGCATTGTTTACATTTTCAATGTTTACATTCTGCATGTGTTTACATAGTCATTGTTTACAGTTATAGTAATTAGTTAATGGGCTATGCTAATGCACTGTTACTACTACACTGATGATAAATGAATGATGAATAGTGTCGTGCACTATTGAATGAGAAGTGCACTTATGGTCAAGAATTGATTGTTGATATTTCATATACAAGTTCTTTGATTGGAGACTTGTTTCCCACAGAGACTGGGATAATATAAGGTGATGTGAATATACAAGTGCTTAATTAAGACTTGTTACACTTAGGTTTGAAATAAATTAGTTAATTATTTCAGGTTTTGGACTCATATGTTAGACAACATGTCTACATTTGAGCACTTTATTGAGCAGGGTAAATTGCTTGGGAAGACTGGTGATAAGTTAGAAGAATTTGCAACTGCTCGATATGATAAAGCAATGGAAGCTGAACAAAAGAAACTGCAGATGCAGGTGGATGAAAAAAGATTCCAAATGGAAATGGAAAAAACAAAAAAGGGAATCAGAAGCTGAGGAAAGAAAACTCCAGCTAGAGGCTGAAAATAAAAGACTTGAAAAAGAGGCTGAAAATAAAAGACTTGAAAAAGAGGCTGAAAATAAAAGACTTGAAAAAGAGGCTGAGAATAAAAGACTTGAGAAAGAAGCTGAAAGACTTCAAATAGAGGCTCAGGCTGAGGAGAGAAGATTACAGAGAGAATCTGATGAGAGGAAAGAGAAAGCAAAAAATGGAACATGAAGAAAAGGTCTTAGCTTTAGAGTTGGAAAAATTGAAATTGATGAACATGAGTAATGGTAATGATTCAAACAAGGGTTCATCTTCTGGTAAGGCTAAGAATGATACTTTTAAGATTAAGTTACCAACATTTAGTCCTTCCAGTGATGACATAATGTTCTATCTGGACAGATTTGAACAAGCATGTACAGCTCATAACATAGACAAAGCAAAATATGTTTATCAGTTATCAGGGATACTGACAGGTAAAGCTCTAAGTATATTAAATATGGTGGATGAACCTGACAAGAACAATTATGAGGTTGTCAGGGCCGCTTTGTTAAAGAAATATCAGCTTAACGAAGACGGCTATCGTCTACAATTTAAAAACATGTTACCTGAAAATGGAGTTGAATTCTCCGAGTTTATTGCAAGAATACGCATTACTTTCTCACGATGGGTTGAACTATCTAAGACGGAAAAAACTTATGAAGGACTTATGGACTTAATACTTAGAGACAAAGTCATGTCGTCTGTCAATGAGTCTTTCCTTGCTTTCCTTCATGAACGTAAACCTAAAACAATAAAAGAAATGGAAGATTTCTGTTGCCAATACGTAACTGCACACCCACACATAACCATGGGTAACTCTAAGGTGAAAGAAGGTTTACCAGTTGCTTCGGCAGCTCCGTATGGTCAAAACTTTGCTCGTAGATTCCAACAAAATTTTGATAGAAAGAGTAGCGGTAATTTCTGTCAAAATCATGGAAACCAATTTCATGGTGATTCTTCTTCGAAGAATTGGAGACAACCTGATAGTGGTCGTTACTATCACCCTAATAATTATAAGCATTTCAAAAGAGGATATGGTAATAGAGGTTATTCCTGCCGAAGACCTCAGAACCAAACAAATAGATGTTCGCATCAATGTGAACATGATAGTAATCGTGGAAACTGGAATTCGAACCAGGATAACAATTACAATAGAGACAATAATAACTGCAGAGATAATAATAACTCTGATAACTTCAGAGGTAATAATAGTCGGGGTAGATCTCAACACAAAAGAAAGAGATATCAGCAGGCTAATGCTGTACAACAGGAAACTGAGGGAGCCTGTAATCATGTTGTTGATAGTAAAAACTTTGACGCTGTCACTGGTTCTGCTTTTGACTTTGAGAGAGCAAACAAATGCCCCCAATGCAGTACTTTATTCGAACCGGGTTCCATAACTACTTTGAGTTGTGGTCACCCACTTCCCGCTCTTCCTGCTGCTGTTGCGCATGACGGGAGGGGTTCTTTAATTCTACATAAGGGTCTTGTTAATGATACTCCGGTCTCACTACTTTTCGATTCCGGATGCACCACTATTGGTGTTAGACAATCGCTTGTAGATCCATCTTGTGCTACAGGAAGGGTTATTAAATGTGTCACATTTGGCGGCACTCTAGAAAAATATCCTACTGCTGTAATTCGCATTGCCAATCCTTTCTTTACTGGAGATGTGCATGCTTGTCTCTTACCTAATCCTATTGCGGACCTTATTATTGGTCGTATTCACGGAGTTAGGGAGTGTACCCCACAGCAGATTGCTGCTTGGGAAGATAATAACATGCAAGCTACAAATGCAGTAGTTACAAGAGCACAAGCTCTACAAACACCCGAAACATCACTGAATAGTGATAATGAAGTTGATAGCCAAGATAGTCACTTAGTAATCACTCGTGACTCTTTCATAAAATTGCAAGAAGAAGATCCTTCTTTAAAAAAAGTCTTCGTTCTTGCGAAGAAAGGTGATCCGAATCAGGATACAAATAGAAAATCTTGGATTGCAATGAGAAACGGCGTACTTGTACGTATGGTACAAGATTCGACTACGTCGGCACATTCGCAAATTCTTGTTCCCAAGAGCATGAGAGTGCAAATATTACAACATGCTCATGACTCGCAATGTGCTGGACATATGGGTTTTTCCCGTACGATGTCTCGAGGGAGTCCTTGCGGCTTTCTTTTGGCCTTTTGTCAATAAGGACATTCGTATTTACTGCCGATCATGCAAGGTATGTCAGGAGGTCAAATCTAGAGGACCACGACATGCTGCGCCTATCAGGCTGCTGACATTCCTATTCGGCCGTTTCAGAAAATGGCCATAGATATTATTGGCCCTTTTAAGGTCAAGTCGGCCAGAGGACATCAGTTTATCCTTACATGTGTCGATATGTGCACACGTTGGCCAGAGGCTATTCCTCTTAAGAGCATATCTACTACAGATATCGCAGATGCTCTTTGGTTGATATTTTCTCACCGCTTGGGGTTCCCCAGAGAAATTATTGTCAGACCATGGCACTCAACTCATATCTGACACTATGTCACAGGTAATGTCTACCTTACATATTGAACGATCTCTCAGTAGTATCTACCATCCTATGTCTAATGGGTTAGTTGAGCGTCTGAATAGAACGCTCAAGACTTTGTTGGTAAGATAACTGAAGATCATCCTCAAGATTGGGACAGGGTTTTACCCGCGGCTCTCTTTGCCTATAGAGAAGTCCCTAATGAACACACAGGATTTTCTCCCTTCGAACTTGTCTTTGGCGCGCGTCCACGCGGCCCTATGTCTTTATTACACGATCTCATCACTGCCGATGATATTAGCGATGAAACTCAATCCGCATATGAGTATGTCATTGCTCTTAGACAAAAGATCATTGAGGCATGTAAGCTAGCAACTGCTTCATCAGAAATTGCTAAAGAGAAGGCAAGGCAGTTTGCTAATAAGAATAGATGTCTACGACAACTTTGTCCAGGTGACAAAGCATTCGTCCTACTCCCCAGTAGGGAAAATAGACTTCTTATTGCAGGGAAAGGTCCGTATGCAATAGTCTCTCGGATTTCCGATGTTGACTATGTGGTCGATATTGATGGAAAGCATAAAACTTTCCACATAAACATGCTTTCGGAATTTCACGAACGTCCGGACTATTTGCTGCCTATTTTCCGGCAACGGATGATGCTCCTGCACCTCACGGTCATTATTCATCCCTGTCTGTCATACAGGATGAGGAAGCTACCTTCTCTGATGTCAACCTTCCCCTTCCAGTGGTTCCATTACATTCCACGGAATCTTGGAAAAACGTTTCTGTTTCTCCTAATCTTTCTGGTGACGAACATCGACGAGACTTGTCGATGTTACAAACATTTCAGGATGTTCTCACTGACATTCCTGGACACACAGATGTCATAGAACATGACATAATTCTTACCGACAATAATCCAATTAGGGTTAGGCCGTATCCTATTCCTATACACTTTCAGTCGCAGGTGGAAAAGGAATTGGATGAAATGATTCAATTAAATATAATTGAACCATCGACTTCACCATATTCTTCTTCCATGGTTATTGTCCGGAAGAAGGATAAGAACATACGAATTTGTGTTGATTATCGCAAATTGAATCAGGTCACAAAGTTCGATGCTGAACCGATGCCTTTGTTAGAAGATCTACTGATTAGACTTTCTAATTCTAGATTCTTCACTAAACTTGACTTGTCTAAAGGTTATTGGCAAGTGCCTTTAGCAGAGCATGCCAAACCTCTTACTGCTTTTTCTACACCTAGGGGTCTATTTCAATGGAATGTTATGCCTTTTGGTCTCATGAACGCCCCTGCCACTTTCGTTCGCATGATGCGTCGAATTCTGTCACATCGTTCGGATGTCATCGCATACTTAGATGACATCTGTCTCTTCAGTGATACCTGGGAAGATCACTATTTAGGGTTATATGACTTACTGTCCACTCTACGGAAGAATAATTTGACAGCAAAACCTTCTAAAGCTTTTGTTGGTTTTGGTGAAATCTCTTTCCTGGGTCATCGTGTTGGTCATGGTCTCTTGAAGACAGAAGACCACAATACTTCCAAAATACTGAACATCTCTGTTCCTAAAACGAAGAAACAAGTTAGGAGTCTCTTAGGGTTAATTCAATTTTATGGGAGATTTATTCCAAATTTATCTTCGATCATGGCACCTCTCTCAACATTGTTGAAGAAAGGTTCGCCTAATCTGGTCCGTTGGTCTGAAGAATGCCAATCTTCATTAGACCAAATCAAGAATATATTTTCTTCTCCTCCCATCTTAAGATTACCTACTCTTGATAGGACTTTTGTTCTTCGGAGTGATGCTTCATCCACTGGGATTGGAGCAGCACTGATGCAAGAATATGCAAATACTCTGCATCCTGTTATGTACATTTCTAGAAAACTAAATGCGGCAGAGAGGAACTACTCGGTTTTAGACCGTGAGTTGTTAGCGATGGTTTGGTCAATTCTAAAGCTACAAAGATTCCTCCTGGGCGCACATTTCATTCTAGAGATTGATCAGAAAGCTCTTACAGCTATTCAGACTAAGAATTTGAAGAGTTCGAGATCCACTCGATATGCTATAGCTCTTCAACCTTTTCACTTCACGGTACGAGCTATCCGTGGTGCGGATAATGTGATGGCTGACATTTTGTCTAGATGCCCACATGACTCTAACTAATACTTCTGTCCTATATTCCTATATATTACAGAGTCATAACACACCTATATTACTACAATAGATTAGCACATCTGTACTCACTTTATATGTATACACTATCGTGCTTTGTTGTCATCTTCTTCTGTTCGTTTTTTAAGATGATAGAGGAGGACTGAGTAGTTAATATAAGGGCCGTTAGTTTACTAAACAGCCACAATTATTAATAATGTATTGTACCTTATGAAGCATATTAGTTATTAATTAGCATTATATTGCTTGTACTTTCTCAGAATGTCATTGTTGAGCTGAGGACTTACCTTACTAGTATCAAGCATGACGAGTTCTAGATTGTGTACTTACCCTCGGAATACCAGAGCATAAGTCCTGGATCGTCATGTAGTTTAACTTTACTATGTACTTATGTCATTACATGTCAAATAATGTACTATTTAAATTTTCCTATCAGATTTGTACATCCATTTTTAAAGACAATATTAGAGTATGCTGTTTAATGATGATTATGGTAACTTGCATACGTATATTGTGTTTACATGCTAACGTGATGTGTGTTGGTGACACCTCCCCGATGTGAATATTTTTTTGAGACATATTTATTTTTCTGTTGAGGTATATCCTCACCAGACACTCTATAATTAGCCTCATGTTAGGCAATTTAATTAATTATCAGCGCATAATTCGTGCGTTTTGAGCCGCTTATCGCATGCTCTTTGATATTTAAAAAAAAAAAATATGTTCCACATTTTTTTTTATCGGGAGGAGGTGGTGATATGTTGCGTGATAAATTCTCGCAACATCATTTTATTACAATATCTATTTTATAACGCAAGGGCAACAACTGCTTGAAATTTATAGTTACTTTTCTCGGTAAGCATTTGTCTTCTCGCGTTGGTATCGAATGCAGTTAAGTTTGAGCTGTGGTCATTTTGCGCTGGACTGCGCATGACTTGTCTTGCTTCTTGGTCGATCGGTTTCCGCCCACCACTAGTGGAGTGAGCGATTTGGAATGGCGAAAGAGATGCCTCGTTGAAGAGGGGATCTCCGCTATTTTTTTGTTCTGTCAGGGATGTGTAGTCCTCTTAATGGATATTTTCGTTTATTCGAGATAATACCTCTAGTGTTTCCCACATGTCGGGAGGCGTGATATTTCTGTGTATTTCATGAAAGCAAGGTAAATTGACTTTTTCATTAACTCTATCGATTTTTGGTCGTGAACGATTTCTGGTTCATAGCCTGTCTTCGAAAGTCGTCGTCACGAGATGTTTTCCTAGCTCACATGTCGCTGTATTGTGTTGCATCGGTTGATGCAGGTCCCAAGGACTATTACTTGCTACTTGGTTACCTGAACTAGGTTTGAAAAACCTTTATTATCTAGAGGATATTTTTGAGGACATTATTTATACTTCGGCAGACGTGTCTGTCTTGCTGAAGTCAGATTACGGAGAGTGAACTGATTTCATACATCTGGTTATCTCCTGGCTGTTATAGAAAAGGATGGAGTTTTTCACCTGACTACATTTACAGCACTATGAAATATAACATGCATCTGACTCATCATTGTAATGCTGTCTACCGTATATTGCTGTATTGAATGTTGCTGTGATAATGACTGTTTGATGTGTCTACATATTCGCGTAACCATTTTGTCACTGTGGCGTCCACAATAAATAATGAAGAAAAACGTCAACGGCTGTTTCAAGAATCATTGACTTTATACGTCGTGAGTTTACTGACGTCCTATGTGGATTGCCCTGTTATTTTTGTATGAACATTGTTTGACTGAACACATCTGCACACTACACAAAACCAGACATGCGGATACCATCCATCATCATATGGCATCACGCATCAGGCACTTATTCGGTTATTTTCATATGTCTGTAAACAATGATTTTATTGATTTCTCTATATGTTTGATGTTGTAAAAAAAAGTTTAATGATAATAAACAACAAAAAGAACTTAAATGTGTGTGTTGGTAAGACCCATACCCAAATTAACCATACTTTTTCAAGTTTGTGTGTATTGTTGTCCCATAATTGTGTGTGTGGGTGTGTTAGTGTAACTTATATTTCATATAGGGAGAGAAAGGTTGTCTTATACTAAAATATAGTCGTATAGATAGGCTGGACTAGAGAAACTACTCATTCCAGAGACAGATCTTCCTCTTACACAATTCCCTCTTGAAAATCTATTTCTTACACCTTTATTCTCACCTAGTTACCACTATCACCTCTGCTCGATAAATCTTATAACCTATCTAAAAATACACGACAGTAATTAAACCAACTACTGCTTTACAGTAACAGATAAACAGGTTTAATAATTACTTGTGGTTTAACAATGTAAAATAAATAAAGTTGTTTATGAAAATGAAGCGATGATATTTATCTTCCTCCGATGATTTAAATTGTGGTGGAATTTACGAAAATTTAGGAAATGTCCATTGATTCTGCTGTTATGCTACGTAGCTTCCAGTGTGGGATCGGTTGGCGTTTGTTTCAGCCGCTGACCCGTTGTCACGTTGAGCGTCTTCAAAACCCGTCTGATGTTGGTGTCTCGCGTCAGCTGCTGGCAACTTGCACCCCAAACTGAAAGGAGACAATTGTCATGCTAAGTATTGAGTCTCCTGACATAGTCATCAGGCGACCTCCACTTCCATCCAACACTTCATCTTCCTCAAACT
Organism: Oreohelix idahoensis; assembly: GCA_024509875.1. Classification (NCBI taxonomy): domain Eukaryota; kingdom Metazoa; phylum Mollusca; class Gastropoda; order Stylommatophora; family Oreohelicidae; genus Oreohelix; species Oreohelix idahoensis. Next base: position 48,092 of record JAMPIV010004568.1, read on the forward strand.
GTTCACTCTTCCTGTTCGTTAATTTTAGCCCCAGTGGTGCGGAGGAAATTTGTTTTGTGACAGCGGAAGACGGCCATGAATATATATATATATATATATATATATATATATATATATATATATATATATATATATATATATATATATATATATATATATATATATATATATATATATATATATATATATATATATATATATATATATCTATATATATATATATATATATATATATATATATATATTATATATATAATATATATATATTATATATATATTATATATTATATATTATATATATATATATATATATATCCGTATATATAATATATATCCATATCCCTATAAATATATAAATGGGGGCTATATATATATATATATATATATATATATATATATATATATATATATATATATATTATATATATATATATATATATATATATATATATATATATATATATATATATTACTTCTACTGTTGGTTCCTTATGTGGAAACCAGCACAAAGCAGTCATCAGCTCTTGCAGTGGTGGTTCATGTGTCAAGTTATTTGCAGTGATGAGGTTGCCAGCCTCATATGCCACTGTACACCCACAAGCAAATTATACATGTAAAAATGCAAATATAAAATGATAAAATGTACAAATTACAACTTACCCCGAGTTTTTAACGTTCAGGTAACGTCCGGATATTTTCGGGTAACTGATTTGAGATGCCATCTTTTTCAGGTGTAGTGCATTTGAAGTAGATCCTAGAACTAAAGGCGCAAAGTGATGTCTCTGGGGTTACTCTCTTCTAATCTTAGAATTCACGTCCAGTCTATGACCTTTCCTATATTAGGGCCCTAATATTCAGTGTTCCTGGCTGCCTATAATTTCTTCTCGACTAAGTAGGAAGTCAGTAAAGTAATCTTACAACGCTGTAGAATATAAACGAAGTTTTTTGCCTACATACCCAGGTTGCTACTTAAAGGAGAAGTCCAATCAGGAGCAGTCTATATTAGCATCTAAAATGCCAAACAAGTTGCAAAAACGTGTCTGATTTGGGTAGGGGTCTAATCCCCCACTACCCCCCTACAGTACATTACCACACGATAACATAAGATGAGATTTTCAAACTCCATAGGAAATATAAGGTCTTGCTTCTTCCGTTTCGCCTGTCATGTTTACAAACTCACCACTTCACAGATCTTACATTATAATTTCCTCCAAAATGTTACTTTCTTGCACTTGTTTACCTGCAGGTAGTATTCCATCACTATCCATGTCTTACTCTTTACCAAGATTGTCATCGGTGGTGTATTTGGGCACGTCATGTTTGCAGACAAGCACCTTATCATGCGACAACATGGTTTTGTTTATCTTCCCCAGACAAAAAGTCTAGGTTAACAAAAGGCATGTCGCTCAGTATATAATCTTCCTGCGTCTGGAGCTGGCGATAAGCAACAGTCAATGTGGCCCGTTCGCTCCTTCCCTACGCGTCGCTGGTAACAAAGGAGAAAATAACCAGGACAGCGGGGTGGGTGAGAGGTGTGACGAGACGTGATAAGAAAACCTTGAACGATGATAGCGAAAACAATTAATACTGGAGGAATTAGCACGTAAAAGGATAGGCAAAGTAATAATGCCGGCGAGGAGTAAGAAACCGAAAAAGAGAACGAACATATTTCGTGACAGTGTCTAATTTTGGTCTCCTTCATTAATTCTCTTTTCATTTCTAGGTTTTCTAGGACTTCTTTATTTGTTTTTTTCCCTTTCCGTGAGACGTACCTGTCACATAATAATTTTTGGTTGCTCTCTTGTCCACTACGGCAGTACTCATTGTCAATTGAAATGAGGACTGATTACGTGCTTTTCAATGGTCAGCACCTCTTTCTTTCTCAACTATGTAGCAGGCTATGTAGCAGATATTTTATATTTTCAAACATTCTTACACTTCTATCAGCGATAATTCGTCTTGTCTGTTTACATGACCATCCTTACTGAGAGAGTAGACAGGTGATGCAATATTAACAACCATGTAGGTTAATCTCGGGTGTGGTGGACATCAGACTACAGATTAACACTAAAATCGCCCAGTGCAGTTGTTTAATCGCTGATAAGGCCAGGGTGCGTTCTTCGCCAAGATGGTAATACGCTGAAAGTTTGATAGCCACTACGGGGAGGTAACATATTTGTCAGCGCACAGGAATGACATAATCGTTTCCTGTACGACTTATTATGAACATATTACTTGAGATAAAAGTAAGATGTTGCATTTGTAAACATTGCAGAGAAGGCAATCGGATATTTATTGCCATATATGGGAGAGGTAACCTTTTGCATCACTCACATTATTTCAGGCGGAACTAATTTGGAAATTACCCCACAAAACACGCATGTTTGAAACGATTGGCGCTCTGCTTACCATCGTAACAAACAAATGCGGGGGAAGACAGGCAATATAACCTGTTTTTTTTTTCAAGTCTAGTTCACTGTGAGAGAACTCCTTGCAAAGACGAACACCAGACTGCGAGAGTTAGAATTCCATTTATCAGACCGGACTTTTGTTGGAGTATTTTGAAGGACTTAAACAGCCCAGGAAAGCTCTATCATTTTAATAAGGAAAATCGTGATCTGAGGAAAATGAAAACATTAGTCATAGTGGGAATTATTATTAAAGTAACGACACCCAAGAACACGCGTAAGAGGCCTAATCAAGTGACTTTATTACTCTGAGCAAACGGTCTGTGAGCCAAGATTGGAATAAGTTGTGCATTTTACATTCTATATTGTTCATTACTAATATGTGAACCAATATGTATATATTGCCATGTGAATATTAATATGTGAAAATTGCTAGTGGATGTCCAAGTCATTTGAGGCTGGCAACCCCAGCGTATAGAATGATGATTTCATGAACCACCACTGCAAGGGCTGGCGACTGCTTTATTGCTAGTTTCTTAAAGAGAACTAAAAGCATAGGTAGTCCCAAGTTCCATTTGGAGCACGGAGGGAAAGATGAAAGAAATGATATACATTCTAATTATAATATCTACATTTACAAACCAGTGTAAATGTCTATGTAAACATATTCACATTAAAATTAATTAAAGTTTTCAAGCTTTTCAACCAGTGTAGATGTAAATGTAAACATATTCTATCTGAACTATTAACCTTTTCATTTAAATGTAAAGTAAATATAAAGCTTTTCAATTTAAATGTAAAGGAAGTTTTCTCTCGAGGGATTAAGTTTAATTCTCATCGAGGGTAAATTATGAGGTAGAGGGGATGGTGGAATAGGAAGATGGGGACATATAAGTATGTGTCTGGAAACTCAATACTCAGAGGTTATTCGTTTCTCTTCTTTTACCATACTAGTTGGTGGTACCAGTGAGGGTACTAATCTCTGGAACAAAGTGATGGTAGAAGTGGCCTGACGTCGAATTATGCACCATCATCAGGGGGCTTAGAGACACGAGACCAGCTTTGCAGTTACTCCCTGATCTTACTTGGAACGTGCTGCGCCTTTAATCTTGACCAGAGACGCGAGAACTCCAGTCACCTATCTGCACAGAACCCAAAACACCCAGCGGGAATAGAAATTATCAGTTGCTGCTAAGTCAAACCTAAATGCTGCCAAGTGACTTCTTACATAAAACACCATACCATCACACGATGATGAGTATTTTCTGTTAAAGATTATTCAATTTTTTTAAACTGTTAAAACTTAGTTGATTATTAAATTTGTTATACAAATATACACATTTAACGTCGATTTAAGGTAGTAGGATACTCAGAAAAGGTTAAAAAAAAAATAAAAATCGAACAATTTTCATTTTCATGCTTTAAATCATCGTCAACATGTTCTTGTACTAAAAATAATTCAAGGAAGCTTAGAGATACTCTGGTATGATAGGAATCAGTGTTTTTCTGCACACACCTCCTTGAGTGATTTGCACAGCAACCAATGTTCATATTTGGTTAATATGTGAATAATGACCCAAAATGAAGGTACAGGATTGTAAAACTGCGAAATTATAATTATACTGAGGGAACAGGAAGAATATATTTATAACTTTTCCAAGGAGAATTATTCTATGATTTCTTATGAATTTTTCAAAAGTGTGTGTCTAGAAAGCTTTGATCATAAATTTCAACATTTGTTACTTGCATTGTGCATTTTCACCCGCATAAACTCTATTTATTGCTAGTTTTATACTGATTATGTATAATAGTAGTTTGCAGAGCTTCTTTTGTTCACGATGGGAAATAAGACAAAGACTGGGAGGCATGTTAAACGTAAGTTCCTTGGAAATCAGTACATTACTACACTTTCTAAATAATTGCCTGAAAATGAGACACCTATTGTCGATTGTGACGCTATGAAGCCTCTGTGCTCCTCAGCAAAGAAAATAAAGGTCCAAGAAAGTGAAGGACAAGGTAAAAATGACAACAGATGAAATGGGTTTATGCTTATGGATGTAAAACTGCTGTTTGGGTTTTTATGCGTTTACTTTAGATGTGACAAATGTTATCAGTACTCACTGACCTGTGACATCGTCGAAGAGACTCGGAATGGCTTTTGTCATGAAATCAGTATCAAGGGCACAAACTGTGGCTAATGGAATGCCAATTTCAATACTTCTGATGTATCATCTTCAGCTACTCACAAACACAAAGAAGTAAATGTGAGAATGGTGGCATTTGTGCGTTCTATTGGGAGAGGCCACAGATTAGGTTTTTTTGGGATTTAGTACCATGACATTATCCACCAAAAGAGACACGCTGCGCATATCTGGTTCTGTTAAAAAATCTCTGGAAAAGACAAAAAACAGGAGGAAGACACTGAGAGCACTGAAAAGGGGATTCATAGACACTGCAACTGCAGTAGAAGGAGACCTTTAGTCAACAGTAGCTCATTAAGCTTCATTTTGTGAGTACTTTTTACGTTTTTCTTTGTTTTCGCGGAATTGTCTTTTTAACATAATAAGTGATCTTTGAAACAAAATATCTCTGGATCTATAATAGATTCAAAATGTCATTTTGGTTCACGACCTCACGCTATATGTAATGATCCTTGTACACATAACATAGTTATGATGTTTTAAAAGAAGTGAACAATTTATTCACTACGGCGGCCATATTGGATAGCTAATTTGCATAATTAATGAGGTCATTATGTGGAAAAAAAATTTAAGTCCATACTAACACTACACCCATGGTTGTTTGATTCTGAAAGGAAAATTTGAGTTTTAACCTTATCTGGGTATCCTACTACCTTAATCATTTTGAATGTACTGCATGTTTGTCTCAGTCAATTTACTAAATAGAGCTATACCATAATAAGAATTCCACTGAGTAAATCCGGGTGGGGGCTTGAACGAGATGAAATTAATAATTGCTTAATTCTTCATAAAAGACGGCGGATCAGATATAAGTTAACGATTGCCCCGCCCAACGCAGCATTGTTCTTGACTTCTGAAATATCTTATGAACACTCCCTTGAGATAGAAGCATCATTATCCTTCTATCTCCAACTCTGCCAAGAGTAATCTTGTGCGAAGGTAGACACCTTTGAAGACACATATTAGATACTCTTGAGTTTTGGCCAATGTTGGACCATTACTGCAAAGCAGTGGAGGCTATTCAGTGACAGTACCCTATTCTTCTATATACCTACATCTCATTGTCTTCAATTATTTCTCTTAAATGCTTGTTTCTGCTATATTGATAGACCTTTGCTAAGAAAACGTAAATTTTTAACATTAGAAAAATGCACACAGTGTGGTCAAAGACAAGAAGCGAGAAAGATTTTTAGCAGAATCGACTTGCCTCCATCCCCAATAAATGGTACCAGCAGTGATAAATCTCTTAGACACGTACTTCCCCTTGTGGCGGTGGTGCGGGCAGGAGGGTCATTATTATGGGACGATAACTGATAAGGTGGTGGTGATGGGTGGGGTAAATGATAACGGGAATGTAAGGGGGGCGGTAAATTATAAAGCAGTGGGAGATATTAAGTCTATTTTTAACAGGAATTTTGACGAGACACGCTCTGTTCACCCTGTGCACAACGTCCATTGTTTACATTGGGGCTCCTGTCCAAATATAAAATATATTGCGGTCTGGTATATGAAATCATCGGATAGCAAGTCTTTCTGATGGACAGCGAAAACCGTATCTATATTGGACGTGACAGAAAGTGGCGTTGTAGCACGAGTCACGAAAATGGTGGTGGAAAGAAGGTTCACATCAATCCCATCCGTTCTTCTTTCTTCTCCGCCTTCTATAGCTCTGAGATTAAAGGATGTTCCATTAGCTGAAAAGCAAACGTGCTATGTTGTATTCTAATTAAATATTACACACATAAAGGTATGTTTCTGGCACTCGTGAGAAATAGAAAACTAGACAACAGAAAAACAGCAGAAGTGAGTGGCTTACCAGATAATCGACCTTCCAAACGGCTGTGGCCGCATGACCTACTACCATAGCATTTATTCGTGCTAATAACTAATTATAATAAAATAATAGAAATTACAATTAAGCACTATAGAAAGTAAACAGTGCAGTTACGACATCTCGTAGTGAATCATAAACACAAGATACATTAAATATAGAATGACATAAGATGTACTGAAACTATGTCAAGCTTGGCATACCAACGCTACTTTCGGCGGGAGTTGCCATAGCAAATAGTGACCTGAATGGGAATAGCCTTACTCCCTGTAAGATCGCTTGATAGAATGACCAGTAAATACTTTAACAAAATAATAGTTTGTCCAATGAAACGGTAGCCAGAATCGCGCACCACCGAAAGACGCTCAGAAATAATTTTCTGAAAGTCAGTTGTAGAAAAGAGCCATTGCATAAAGGACGTGATTTTAACCTTGCGTGGTGAACAGCCTGGCGTTCCCCCGGTCTGTCACAAAAAGTCCTAGGCTCCTCCGTTGAGATATTCAACAAGAACATTAGTGTATTTCCTTACTCTTCAAGTATTTGCAGACGCAAGAGAGTATTTCCTTCATATCAAGAAAAATCTGTGGGAAACAGATTTTCTTACTTTGTGGTACACAAGTAAGTAGCTCGAACAAACTTTTTATTTCAGCCTAAGTCAAAGACATGCTAGGATTAAGTAAGGCTACAAAGGAAACTAGTGGAAGTAGAGAATATACAAGTAGAGGCCCCTCCACCCAAGGCGTCCTGTATTAAAATAACGTCAATAAAGAAAGCTGAGGAAAATACAGATGTTATGGAATATTACAATCCCTGCTGGACTGAAGCAAAATGTGGACGATTTAATACATGAAACGGATTCTGTACCTGAGAACCACTGTAGCTACTGAATTGTACAAATGTTGCTGTTTTGTGGAAAAGCTTCCACGGTTCAATAAATGTTGATATTTATCAAAGGAATTGCTGAAAAATTATTTACAGTTGGATTAGTCCCTTAGATGGGAATCTATGTCGAGTATTGTGCTGTACCAATCACCATCACCACTACTGTCTCACACAACCACACCATAAGAGGAACGAACCGACCTGGTGTTACGTACATTTATTACCTACGGGGGTAGTCTTCGGTCCTGCCAAATGTACGCACCAGTTTTATATAGTTATATTATTTGTGCGTTCGATTGATTCACGCACTGACGTGCACAATGCTGTGTGAGTTGCTTTGGACGCACGTGTAACCTAGTTGAGTAGATTGTGACGTCATGATAGGGGCAGCTCGGACGACATTTATGTCCGCAGTGTTATTCTTTGATTCCTGGCAAATTTGAAGATGCCATCAGTTGTATTCGTATCTATTGGTCTTCATGGCGAAGCCAATAGTGGATGTATGAAGTAAGTGTCGCCCCATTTCTTATGGCAAGTTTAATTATGTAAATTAAAGTATCAGGCCGCTCCTATTAATGGTCTAGCGGGAATTCATCGGAGATGACATTCCTAGAATTGGACACACGGAGTCGATAGCCTTTGGAATCTTTTGTAGAGGGAGAATCCATATGTGGAATCAAGTTAATGAATATATATATATATGCTTCACATGTTTAATATGCCGTTTTTACCTATGCCAAAGTCGTGGTATGGATACCGAGAGGTTAGCCAAGATGAAACACTAACCTGGTTGTATTGTTATATCTGCCTTTGTTTGGATTGGATATGCTATCTAAGAATTTTATGAAGAAAGTCTGGGATGCTTACAAGTATGATATAAATTATTGCTCCGTGAGAATGAATCCGTTTGCCTTAATAAACGTCCTTGGGAGAAGGTCAACGGACGTTAATACCATGTCTGTTATATGGTAATGGAAGTGATCCTTAGTCACTGGAATATAAGAGAACTTAACTGTTAGAGAATCTACAACAACTATTAACAGTGATATTAACATTTTGACGTATGATCTTCGCATCTGTAACTATGATTGTCTTGTTCCACTTCGTTGGTGTCACGTCAATAAAATATATGTACTGTAATCACCGACTTGTGTGCTGCCAATACTTGCCCAGTTCACCCAATTCAACGATACTTGTTGGAATTTTCGTTTGAAGAACTTTGTTGACATTCATTCCGTTTTAACCATTCGCGTTTCAATTTACCTCTTCACTGAACTCAACGATAAAATGGAGTCAACAATAAATGGTGTTCCAGTGTGGTCTGGAAATATCTAACTTCCAAGGAACGTACCCATCCAAATTATCGTTTGAAAAGAAGAATTTTTACTTTCAAGGCGACATCATCTCAATTTGGATCCTAGCGTGATATGAATCAGATTCAACTTACGTTTACCAAGGTCAAGGTCTTCAATCAACCTCCACGTCAAGTTTCACAGTGACTGATTACTTGGAGATCATCTCTTCATCATTATTACGTGCGAGCTGTAATCTAGAGAAGCAGAACGAAGTATTTTATCTGTAGACGTACATCCACGGAGACGAGGCACATTGATTTTTTACCTGCACGCGAGATGAGTATAACGTGTTTCCGTTGTACACTTTATTACGCTTAGTTGTGCCTTCCGTGTTATGTCCACATTCATATTTTTCGTGTTCAGTGTTATATGTTGTGTATTCTTCGTGGGAGGTAGGGAGGTTGATCTGACGAACGAGATCCATCTCGAAGCCAATTCGGGCTCTTCGTCAGACGTTCTGTAGGGCTCGTCTTGTAAGTTTCAATTGAGCGATAGTTCCGGTACAAGGCTAGAAACCTTGCCGAAGTTCCGATCGCTAGTTGCTTCTTATAATATTATCTATTTAGCTGTTTCGTCACGTTTAATCGTTGTTTTTGGTAGCTATTTTTATTCATAATTTAGTTTTATGATGAATTTTGTTTGTATTTTGCGTCCATCTCACCTTTCCTGTCGTTTAGTTTTTTACAAAACCTATGTTTTTACACTGTGTTGTCAATTGTACTGTTAATTATCTGATCGTAGTTATCGTCGTATATTTTTACGATATTCTATTTTAGTTATACATTTTTATTTTTTTGATTTCTACGATTGTGTTCTACCGTCCAGTTTATCATGTCTTGTCGGTTATGTTTCTATTGTCTTTCTCGTTGTTCATTTCATGACATTTGATTACATAAATTTATTGATTAATAACATATTTAATAATTATATGATAACATTATACCGTTCTAAGGACAGGAACGAAGACCACGAGTTGTAGTAACAATTTTAAGTAGTATTATTACATAATAAAATTGAATAATGGCTACCTTAGACTATTTCATTAAGCAAGCAAAAGCTCTTCAGATGGCTCCTGAGGAAGCAAAAGCATTTGCACTTGCAGAATATAAGAAAGCTCAAGAAATAGAAGCTGATCAGAGAAGGTTAGAAACTTTACGTTTGGAAAATTTGAAATTTGAGGCAGATCAAAAAAGGATTGAGGCGGAGGAGAATGAGAAAAAAATGAGATTAACTGCTGAGGAGGATGAAAAGAAGAGGAAATTTATAGCTGAGGAAGAGGAGAAAAAAATGAGATTAGCCGCTGAATTAGAAGAGAAACGATTTCAGCGTGAGTCCGAACAAAAAAAATTCGAGGCTGAAGAGCAATTTAAAAGAGATGCGGCAGAAAAAGAAAGATTACTTAATATTGAAATGGGAAATAAACAAAAAGAAATGGAAGTTAAACAAAAAGAAATGGAAGAAAAAAGATTAATAGCTGAAAAAGAAATGGAAGTTAAACAAAAAGAAATGCAAGAAAGAAGATTAATAGCTGAACAAAACACAAAACGACTTCAGCTTGAGATGGAAGAGAATGAAAGAAAACGACAGCATGAACTGAAATTAGCAGAGTCAGAATATGAAAGACTTAGGTTAACTCAGGAAGCTAATTCTCAGAGAACTTTTGAAAGCCAAACTTCATCCAGACATGATAATTTTAAGGAAATTCACCTTAAATTACCAAAATTTAATCCCCCGTCTGATGACGTGATATTCTTCCTAGATAGGTTTGAGGCCACTTGTGTGTCTTATAACGTGGATAAAGCTCTATACTGTACATATTTATCCAGATTACTCACAGGGGACGCATTAGCAGTTTATCATACCACCAGCATTGGTGAGAAAAATGACTATAATGCTCTTAGAGCGGCACTTCTGCAAAAATTCCAAATGACAGAAGACCAATATCGATCAAGATTCCATACATTACTACCTCAATCTAGCAGAAATTTTAGTGATTTTCTGTCACAAATACGACTAACATTAGAAAGATGGATCGAATTATCCAAAATTGAAAAGTCGTATGAAGGTCTCTTCGATTTACTGATGCGCGATAAGGTACTTTCGTCTGTAAATCCTACATTTCTCGCATTTTTACACGAACGGAAACCTTTATCTATGAAAGACCTGGAACAGCATGCTAAAAATTTTTGCACTGCTCACCCAAACATGGATCTAAGTAATGCACAGATTAAGAATGAATTGCCTGTTGCTTTTGCAGCACAACAAAACAATTTTTCACGCAATCGTTCTTTTAGTGCTGACAGATATGTCAATAAGGGAAATAATGACAATTTTAACAATGGTAATTTTTACAAAGGGAAGCAATTTCAACAATCTGCTCCATTTAATGTTTCTTGGAACCAGGCTCACAGATCGCGAGATTTTGGTAACAATAATTTTAAAAATAATCAAGGACATTATAATAAACAAAACTGGAGATCAAGATCTCAGGGTCCGCAAAACAAACAATTTTTTGGAAATAAACCATTTTACCAACATCATAACGATAATTATACAAATTATCGGACTAATCCAAATTTTAACTCTAGCAGAAACTACAATTATGGCAATTTTAATGACAAAAATCAAAATCGATCGCGTCGACGAGATAGATCGTTGAGTAATACGAATAGACATTCTAATGTCGCTTTTAGTGATACACAGGCTAACATTGAACAGGGTAAAGGAGCTGAAACTCATAATGCTATGTGTTGTTCTCTTGATTGTACCCAAGTCAAAGATTGTTCAGAATGCTCTACTCTTTTCCAGCCCAGGCGATCACGACGCTGCGTTGCGGACATACCTTGCCTAGTCTACCTGCAGTCTGTACGGCCACTGCTGCTTCAGTACACCAGGGACAGGGCTCTCTTAAGTTTAACAAGGGATTTGTCAACAATATTTCATGCTCTCTCCTATTTGACTCTGGTTGCAGTACAGTCGGCGTCCGGACTTCGCTGATCAACCCAAGTTGTGCCACGGGCCGGGTTGTCAAATGTGTAACGTTTGGTGGCACAATTGAAACATTTGCCACTGCTATTATTGATCTTAATACTCCATTTTTTTCAGGAAAGATTCAAGCTTGTCTCCTTCCGAATCCAATTTGTGATTTGATACTTGGTCGCATACATGGTATTAAAGAGTGTACACCACAGCAAATTGCTGAATGGGAAGAGCGACATATTCAAACTGCAAATGCAGTAGTGACTAGAGCGCAAGCTACTAATATGTCGCATGATACACCTATGGAACCTACAGTTCATACCACTTGTGATGATGATGCTCCTATTTCACGGGAGTTGTTTGCAACATTGCAAAAGAATGATGATTCATTAAAAAAAATTTTTCAGTATGTGAACAAAAATAATACCAGCAACAAACTTGCAAAATCTAGACATGATTTTATACTTAAAAATGGCATTTTGGTTAGAGTAATACGAGAAAAGGATTCATCCTTATGTTCTCAGATTATAGTCCCATCCTGTATGAGATCTCGTATATTACGACATGCGCATGACTCGCAATGTGCGGGCCATATGGGTTTTTCGCGTACCAAATCCAGAGTGCTTTCGGCATTCTACTGGCCAGGCGTACATAAGGACATCACTCTCTATTGTCGGTCTTGTTTGATATGTCAAGAAGTTAAGGTACGGGGTCCATTTCATGCGGCTCCTATTCAAGCTGCGGACATCCCGATTAGACCATTTGATAAAATGGCTATAGACATTATTGGTCCTATGCTACCATCTGCTAGAGGGCATACGCATATTCTTACGTGCATTGATATGTGCACTCGCTGGCCTGAAGCTATCCCTCTCAAGAACACTTCATCTGCCAGTGTAGCAGAGGCATTGATGTTAATCTTCTCACGCATTGGTTTTCCACGGAAAATCTTGTCGGATCATGGGGTTCAGTTCATTTCTGAATCCATGTCTCAAGTTATGAAGACATTAGGTATAGACAGATCTCTAAGTTCTATTTATCATCCGATGTCAAATGGGTTAATTGAGCGTCTAAATAGGACACTCAAGCAGTTGTTGGGTAAGATAACTCAAGACCACCCACAAGACTGGGATCGGGTCCTACCCGCTTGTCTCTTTGCGTATCGCGAAGTACAAAATCAAGCAACGGGGTTTTCTCCATTTCAACTTGTTTTCGGCATGCAACCACGCGGTCCGATGTCGTTAATCCACGACTTATTGGTTGACGAGAATATTGAAGAGGAAACTCAATCCTCTTATGAGTATGTGATCTCTCTGAGAAAGAGAATCATAGATGCTTGTAGACTAGCTACTGCATCATCCGAACAAGCCAAAGAAAAAGCTCGTCTATTTGCAAACAAGTATAGACGTCTTCGCCAGCTCATACCTGGTGATGAAGCTTTTGTATTACTCCCTGCGCATAATAATCGTCTTTTAATTACCTGGAGAGGTCCTTTCAGGATCATCTCAAGAATATCCGATGTCGACTACATCGTTGATGTTAATGGTAAACATAAAACCTTCCACATTAATATGTTGAAGGAATATTACTCACGTCCTGATTATCTACAATCAGTGTTCCAAGCAACTGACGATCCTACACCTCCTATTCAACACTATTCTAGTTTGTCTGTCATCCAAGAAGAGGAATCTTCTTTCGATGATGTACAACTACCAATACCAGTTGTACCACTCCATTCCACTGAGAAATGGAATGATGTTACTATCTCATCTACTCTTACTGATGATCAACGTCAGCAAGTCTCTAATATTCTACACACGTATGAGGATGTCCTCACTGACATCCCAGGTCATACGTCAGTCATCCAACATGACATTATTCTGACTGACGATACACCGATTCGAGTTCGCCCATATCCTATTCCTTTACACTTTCGTGATAAGGTTGATAAGGAATTGGATGAGATGCTTCAATTAAATATAATTGAACCATCTTCATCACCATATTCTTCTTCTATGGTAATCATTAGGAAGAAGGACAACAATATACGTCTTTGCGTAGATTACAGGAAATTAAACAAAGTTACAAAATTCGATGCGGAACCATTACCTCTTTTAGACGACTTATTAGAGAAATTATCTCATGCCACATTCTTTTCGAAATTTGACCTTTCAAAGGGTTATTGGCAAGTGCCATTAACCCCTAAAGCAAAGCCATTCACCGCTTTCTCGACGCCACGGGGTCTTTTTCAATGGAATTTTATGCCATTCGGTCTAATGAATGCGCCAGCTACCTTTGTACGCATGATGCGCCGCATATTGTCTCATCGTCCCGATGTCATTACTTATATAGATGACATCTGTCTTTTCAGTGACTCTTGGGATGAACATATTCAGGGTTTAAAATCTTTACTTTCTACCTTACGGGATTATAACTTAACAGCGAAACCTTCAAAGGCTTTTGTCGGTTTTCATGACATCTCATTTCTTGGTCACCGTATAGGTCGCGGTTTAATGTATACAGAAGACAGTAACGTCTCTAAAATTTTAAACATCTCAGCACCTAAGACAAAAAAACAAGTGAGGTCGCTCTTAGGACTAATACAGTTCTATTCTAAATTCATCCCTCATTTGTCTACTATAACTGCACCTCTTTCTTCGTTACTGAAGAAAGGCACACCTAATGTAATAAAGTGGTCGCAGGATCATCAAACGGCTTTAGATTATATAAAACAATTTTTTTCAAATAAGCCTTTTTTAAGGTTGCCTAACAAAGATCTCACCTTTGTTCTTCGCAGTGATGCTTCTTCCTACGCTATCGCGGCAGTTTTTAATGCAGGAATACGGAGGCACCTTATTTCCGATTATGTACGTATCCAGAAAGCTTACGACGAGCGAGATGAAGTATTCCGTTCTAGATAAAGAGCTCCTCGCTCTTGTCTGGTCAATCACAAAACTGGATCGTTATCTCCTCGGATCACACTTTGTGGTGGAATCCGACCAGAAAGCTCTTACAGCACTGAACACAGGGAACGTGAAGTCATCAAAGTCAGCGCGTTACGCTATTGCGCTTCAACCGTTCCATTTTGAGATACGAGCTATTCCTGGAGTACAGAATGTGTTTGCAGACTGTCTTTCAAGATGCCCTAGTGAACACGTCGAAATTAAACCACTTCCAGATGGTGAAACGTCCTCACAGAAACATGAATAACTTTGTACATGGTCACTGATTATACATCTGTGGAGACTATGTGTAGTTCTGCAGTATTCGTATATATATAACTTTCAGAATATACTTACGTATGGATTATAACATTATTTCTTGTGAAGTAACGTTTTGTTAGAACGGGAACAGTGATATTAAAGTAACATTTTTTTTTAGTATGGAAACATTGGTAAGAGTGACAAATAGACATTCACTATTGTTATGGAACAGATTACACTACATATCGTGTTCGTAAACTTATTTCAGGCATGGTACATTTAGAACATATTCTTGTCGATTTAACTAGTTCTAAAAGAATATTAACAATGAGTGAAATTGAAATCACTTAGAATAAATTAGTAATTAGTTATTTGTTCATAAATTAAGTACTATTAATTAGTATAATTCAATTTAATCAATTTGATTGATTATAAATCACACATCTACTAACTTTATTAGTGTTTCGCAATACGTGTATTCACGTATCCCACTACATGATATCTCACTTTTAGATAACTAGTCAAACTTACTAATGTTAGGAAATAGTAAGTGCGTTGCTTCTTAAAGTGTTTAATTATGCTTTGTTTCATTTTGCATGTTGTATTTTAAAATTTTCTGTTTTATTGATTCTTTTATCATTGATCATCATCAGTGTTGCTGTTCATTTTCATTTTTGAAATCATATGTTTCAAATTTCTTTTAAAACAATTTTGTTGAATTTTATTATCATCTTTTTTTTTATGGTTTATTTCATTTTCATTTTCAACTTCTTTTTACTTCGAATATTACCACATCGTTCCAAAGTAGGTCGATGGTGGATGTGTGCTTTAATGCATACTATCATTTAGTTATATTGTTTTCATTTAATATTCTTTTCTTAATATGATATAATTTTATGCATGTCATAAATCTTGTTGTAGTTTTGACTCACCTCTCTCGAGTAATTAGTTCGAAAAAAATTAATAGAATTAATTTTTTTAAGGGGAGGTAATAAGGGAGCTGTTACGTACATTTATTACCTACGGGGGTAGTCTTCGGTCCTGCCAAATGTACGCACCAGTTTTATATAGTTATATTATTTGTGCGTTCGATTGATTCACGCACTGACGTGCACAATGCTGTGTGAGTTGCTTTGGACGCACGTGTAACCTAGTTGAGTAGATTGTGACGTCATGATAGGGGCAGCTCGGACGACATTTATGTCCGCAGTGTTATTCTTTGATTCCTGGCAAATTTGAAGATGCCATCAGTTGTATTCGTATCTATTGGTCTTCATGGCGAAGCCAATAGTGGATGTATGAAGTAAGTGTCGCCCCATTTCTTATGGCAAGTTTAATTATGTAAATTAAAGTATCAGGCCGCTCCTATTAATGGTCTAGCGGGAATTCATCGGAGATGACATTCCTAGAATTGGACACACGGAGTCGATAGCCTTTGGAATCTTTTGTAGAGGGAGAATCCATATGTGGAATCAAGTTAATGAATATATATATATGCTTCACATGTTTAATATGCCGTTTTACCTATGCCAAAGTCGTGGTATGGATACCGAGAGGTTAGCCAAGATGAAACACTAACCTGGTTGTATTGTTATATCTGCCTTTGTTTGGATTGGATATGCTATCTAAGAATTTTATGAAGAAAGTCTGGGATGCTTACAAATATGATATAAATTATTGCTCCGTGAGAATGAATCCGTTTGCCTTAATAAACGTCCTTGGGAGAAGGTCAACGGACGTTAATACCATGTCTGTTATATGGTAATGGAAGTGATCCTTAGTCACTGGAATATAAGAGAACTTAACTGTTAGAGAATCTACAACAACTATTAACAGTGATATTAACATTTTGACGTATGATCTTCGCATCTGTAACTATGATTGTCTTGTTCCACTTCGTTGGTGTCACGTCAATAAAATATATGTACTGTAATCACCGACTTGTGTGCTGCCAATACTTGCCCAGTTCACCCAATTCAACGATACTTACTGGAATTTTCGTTTGAAGAACATTGTTGACATTCATTACGTTTTAACCATTCGCGTTTCAATTTACCTCTTCACTGAACTCAACGATAAAATGGAGTCAACACCTGGGTTATAAAAAGATTGAAACCAAGAAATTAATATCTCTGGCGTGTGACGTACATCTAAGTATGACAAATGAATTTCCCTGACCCGATGGATGACAACAGAATATTGGCCTCTCATAACTTTAGAACCCCTGATCATCTGTTGTAACTTTAACCTGCATGCAGCATTTCCACGAGAACTTTACACGCTGGATCATTAATATGTAGCCTGCTATCTTCTGTGAACTTTTGAGATCGCATGGCCTTTGATGGGAGGTTAAATCACGCCCTCAACCATCTCTGAGAACGATTTATAGCAATCTTTTCCTTAACGCCGGCCCAAAAGAGGACGTGACCAGAGACTCACTCCTGTTTCTAGAGCAAGTAACAGCAGTTCAATTTCTTACCTGGCTGTCACCCCGCCTGGTGGGAGTTGCCAGAGCTTCTCAGAACAGCGGTACCATCAAAGCCAGGCTGATTTTCAGAATTCAACGTGGGGCGGTATACGATCTAAAGAAATCAGGGAACTCCCAGCTAACGTAGTTAGCTTCTCGAGAATTTTTCGCACTCTCATGCGAGCAGCCTGAGACGAAGAAAATCGGTAGACCGGGGGAAACGGAGGAATCGCAGCGGTTAACACAACGGCGAGGTACCTCGGATTCTGCTCGACTTCAAGAAGGGTGTGAAAATCTAACACGTCCTATTTAAGTTACATTTGAGAAGTATAAATAAAGAACTCCGAAAACTGCATTTTATCGTTCGTTCTGACAGAATCCTAGTTTCACTAGCATAGTCGGATTCCTGCTAGATTTCATCTACCTTCGTTGACTATTGGAGTGTATTCTTTCTGCGCAGACGGTAATTTATACATTAGCTTCGAGTGATCAGTGGTCTAGTTATTTCAATTTATTTCATTGGATTGTGGTGTAAATTTAACCTTATTAAATAAACCCATTTTCAAAGTTCTAGTGCAAACTAATGTTACAGCTAAAAGTATTTCCTAATACACTTGACGCGTAAATTAATTTTGCAGACGTTAAAGGAATTATAACCAGTAAATCCAGTTTAGTTCTGTATAGATAGATGTGCTTTTAATTATTTTAACTCACGGGGAGTTTTCCTGATTTGTTAATTGACGACGCTAATAAAGAAAATAGGCTAACTGTAATTTATCGCGTGTCAGATTATAATATGATTTGTAATGCATTTCTTGTTTTGATTATCTTTCATTCAGAACGATCATTCAACCTGCATCCCAGCAATTATTAATTATATACAGAGTTCTGCCAACTCAATTCGATAACTCCAGTAACATATGAACCTTTTTAAAGCTAAACTTGTGGCGACCTGTAATGGGCCCCGCTCCTCTGAATTTAACTGAGAATAAAGCCACCCAAGAAACACTTTTAAAATACTAGTTCATATAGTCCTTAAAAGTAAAACTGGAAGCAGAACATATTTTATTCACTGCCCTATTTGTGAAGAAAAAAACATAGATCTACCTGAACACTGTCTGTCAAGTATATTCAGTGGATTTTACACCCCCCCCCCGAAGAAGAACTTACCTCAGTGTTTTTTTAACTTGTGACATTACGGAAAAAGAAAGTTATCTCCACCAGCTGTGCCAATTTTAGGAACCACACCATACCTCACGCTTAGCCAAGTGCCTGTGCCATTCATTAGGAACTTTATCTAAACCAACAGTAGCCTTTACGCTTCACCGTCTGGCGATTTTTTGAGACTATTTGTTACCTCGTTAAATCTGGGGCCTGACACGGAAGAAATAAGAGGACCAGTCCATTATTCCACGGTATTAGCTGCTGTGGTAAATAATTCCTAGAGTGACAGAATTCACCATTTTGGTAAGTCTGCGTGTGTGTTTGTGGGATGGCCAGCCCTAGTGTGTTTTTTTTTGAATGAAAGGAGATTTAATCTTTTCTTTACCCTTTTAATTAGTTCGACCTAGTATTAAGGTGCATTATATTCCTTGTACGGGATTTCTCCTAGCGGGATTGTGTAACTGTGTTCATTCCCCCCCCCCGTAAAATTTGTATGATTAAAGGGAGACATTTGAGAACCCTAGCTTTTCCTCTACACCCCCCCCCCCCTTTTACTGTAACCCCTTGCCTCAGAGTAATAAATTTACCAGTGGGTTAAATTGCCTATCTCTGATCCCCCCCCCCCCCCCTTTCTTGTCTTTTGGACCGGGTCTTGTCTGTTAGTAAATACAAACGGGAAACGGTGGATGGGATATTTCTCCTCAAAACCCCCCTCTTCCCTTATCATATTTGTATTCTGTAACCTTTGATTTTTGACTGTAAATGTATAATTATTTGTGACTGCTTTATGATAATAAAGGTATTAATCTTTATTTGTGTTGGTTGTCGGCTGGCCCAAAACTCCAAACATTTCCATCTGTGTAGGCTGTATTCATGTACGTTGTGCGACAGAATCACCAAATCGGTGAGTGCGCCTGAGCGACTGGAACTGACAAACAATTGTTTGTTCAGAAGAGAGATAGGAATAGTCTGTGAGAAACAGATATTGTCGTAATAAGAGACTGTCCTTGCTCTTCCCAGCGCTTGTGAATCTACTACCTCATTCTCCTAAATCCTTATTCTCACAGAGCCTTCAATATTCCTCTACACTCTAAAGGGACCAATATCCATCAGCACCCTCTCAGAAAAAATTTACGACAATATATGGTTAGCTCGTTCGAGATTCTGAACCTAGTTAAAATAGAGTGTGGTTGATTGTCTTTGTGAAGTAGGGTATAATCTTTAAAAGTAATTACTTCCCCTAGACCAAGCCGTTCAGTATTTGGGCCGACCACACAATAATTATGACAGGTTTGTTTTTTTCCACAGGAGCAGGCAGTTAGTGATTATAAAAGATTTGTCACCTTTGTATTCTCTGGCAGAGGGAATTGAAATTTTTTGGTTATATAATTGCTGGGACTGCGTGATTGTTTTACAATCACTAAAGGTTTTGAAGCGTTTGAGTTGAGCTAAGCTAAAGACGGATTGTTCTGATTTTTTAAAAATTAAGTTAACTACGTCTCATCTCAAAATTGTCTTCAGGGACGGAGTTTGTTGTTAGAGAATTAACATTTTCTGAAAAAAAAAAAAAAATTTTTTTTTCCTTTTAAATTGTTTTAATATAAATATTTCTCTACTGTTAGTAAGAGTAGATTTTTTTTTCTAGTGTAACTTACTAATTTAATTGGCATAGTTGCTTGCGTTAAAAGTCTTAAGTGACAATAATAGCGGCGATAAGTTAACACACGAGGTCATTAAGTAAATTGTTTTTTACTTTCGTTTTTTCTCGTAGCGGCTTTGAATTTTTTTCCCTTCTTGTTCTTTCGTACTATTCTCTAGTCATACTACATCTTATTCTTTAACAATGGCAGAGAGGATACAGATGAGATCCATCCTGAGGCTGGAAGCGAAAGAGGCAGGCTTAGACGCAGAAGCGGCGAATCTGTTTATCAACCAGGAATTGGAAATATATGACGCGCAGCAACAAAGAGCAGAAGCAGAGAGGAAGGAAGAGAAACAAAGAGCAGAAGCTGAGAGGAAGGAAGAAAAAAGAGAGAGAGAAGAGAGGGCAGAAGCTAGGAAGAAAGAAGCGGACGATCGTCAATTGGAGCAGAAGAAAATTGAGGCAGAGATGGAAGCTCGCAGGGAAAGAGAGAGAGCGAGAAAGACAACATGAACTGGCGCTTAAGGCTTTAGAGAGTCGGGGCGCCTCTACTCCGAATAACGGAGAGCCGTCTTCGCCCCAGTCTCAGTCAATGGACCTCTCCAGCACTCATTCTGCCCAATTAGCGGCGATGTCTTTTGCTTTAGAATCTTTTCCTAGCCCTAATGAAAAAATTGACAGCTACCTAGAAAAATTCGAAAGGCTCGCGAATCTGTATGGGTTAGAGAGTTCCCGCTGGGCACTTAAGCTCTCAACGTCACTAAAAGCTAATGCTTATGACGTGTACACGAAGCTGGGAACCAACCAAAATGATTACGACATGCTGAAAAAGGCCTTGCTAGAACGGTTTGAGATGACCGCCCGAAAATTCCTGCAAATGTTCAGGAACAGCCGAAAAGAGAGCACGGAAACATTCCCACAATTCTCTTCACGTCTCACGGGCTATTTGACAAAGTGCATTGAATTATCTGACCTACCTCTTACATATGAGGGACTACTTGAACTTGTTCTTGTGGAACAGATAAAGGCAACTTTGTCAAACGAAACCCGTAGATTTTTGGCTGAACAGGGCGCAGTCAGGCTTGAGGACATCCTCAATAAGGCCGAACGCTATACCAATGCAATGGCCGAACTTCCCAGCACTAAACGTAAACCCACAGATGAGCCATCTCGAAAACAAAATCTAGAGCAGTCATCCTATTCTTCTAATTCCTCTCAGAATTATAACCAACGAAAAAATAATACCCAGAGACCTCCCCAGGAAAAATCGAAATTCTACAAAACCCGATACCCCCCAACAACATTTCTGATCAACCCACCAAGCCTACGTGGCAGCGCGGCCACCAAGGTCAAGGAAAAGGAAAGACCCCTACACCAGGAACGTCTGATCAGGGCAAGCAGACCGGGCCTAACCGCGTTGGATGTTTGCATACAGCCTCGAAAGGTAGAGTCAATGTCAGTGATTCTCAACCTGAGGGGGACCGACCCTCAACTCGAGGAACTGTAATTTTGAATGGTACCTCAACCACTTGTCTCTTTGACACTGGATTAAGTTTTAGTTGTATTGTTGCTAGACACCTAGTCAAACCAGGTCAGGAGACAGAGGAAACCGTCAAACTTAGTGGAGTTTTTAAGAGTGATGCGCCCAGGACGCTGCCTATCGCACTGGTAGAAATACACTCTGACTTTGTCAGAGGGGTTATTAAAGCGGCCATTATGGATGATCCTATCTACCCAGTTATCCTGGGATGTAGATATGTGTTTATTGGGAGACCAAAGGAGCCGATTGTGGCAGCGGTAACCACAAGAGGGCAAGCCAAGCAAGAGAGGGAACCTGCGCCAAATTTGTTGCCGAATGAACTGAAGGAGGCGCAACAAAAGGACCCTACTCTGGAGCCCTGCTTTAAAAGACTGCCCATGGCCAAGGACCCCAGACACAACGGAAACATCTTTTCTAAGGATGGCGTATTGTATCGTAGAACGGGCAACCCGGACACGGGGAATAACCAGCTCCTAGTACCGACGCAGTACCGAAGCCAGATCTTAGAGATGGGGCTCTCTCTTCCCTTTTGCGGACAAATGGGACAAAACGCCACTATTCAGCGAATAAAAAACCACTATTGGTGGCCAGGAATGAACTCTGACATTATCAGGTATGTGAAATCCCGCGCCCAGTGCCAACGGGTAGCACCCAAGCACTTGACACCCCCAGTACCCATGGGGCAAATGCCAATAGTAGGGACTCCATTTGAACGGGTTGCTGTCGACATCATTGGACCCCTGGAAAGGACCAAAAGAAAGCACAGGTTCATCCTGACTTTAGTCGACACTTGCACAATGTAGGCCGAAGCTGTACCGCTAACATGCATAGATTCCAAGCATGTCGCAGAAGCCCTCGTGCAAATCTTTACACGGTTGGGATTCCCTCAACAAGTTTTGACGGACAATGGATCCCAATTCCGTAGCCTGTTAATGGAGGAGATCTTTAAGATCTTGAGGGCCAAACATATCCACACAAGTCCCTATCATCCGGCCGGAAATGGGCTCGTGGAACGTTTTAACGGCACCCTCACCACCATGTAACGTAAGCTGGGTCAGGAGAAACCGGAAGACTGGGACCTATATATATCGGCTGCCTTATTCGCCTACCGAGAGGTTCCTCAAGCGTCTACGGGATTCGCGCCAGCTACACTTTTATTTGGCAGACCTATTAAGGGGCCACTAGAAGCCTTACTTCGGTCCCTGACAGACCAAAAGGCTGACGAGACAGTCGTCTCTGCAAGCAAGTATGTATCTGAGCTCAAGGAAAGGCTAAAGCTAGGATGGGATCTAGCTACAACCAACCTTACGAAAGCCCGCGCTAAACATGCTAAAAGATACAACAAAGCTGCAAAAGAGAGAGAGCTCCAACCAGGGGAGAAAGTTTTGTTGCTACTCCCAACCGGAAGCAATAAACTTCGCATCGGATGGCAAGGGCCGTTTACCGTCCTTAAAAAGATCTCACGTACTAATTACAAGATCTCCATTAAAGGAAAGGAGAAGGTCTTCCACATAAATCTGCTCAAGAAATATCTGGAAAGACCAGTGCCATCCTCCGAGCATCTCCTGGCTGTCGCCATAGCAACGGAAGACGAGGAAGATGATGATGGTTGCATGGAGTACCCATTGCAACCCACAGAATCCTTTAAAGATGTCAAGTTCGGCGACAATCTCTCACCAGAACAACAAACAGAAACCAGGGCGCTACTACAGCAGTACAGTGCAGTCTTAACGGATGTACCTGGTCGAACAAATCTCATCGAATTTGACATGAAATTAACAAATGAGACCCCTGTTCGAACCAGAGTATACCCCATTCCGTACGCCAAAGCTGATGCACTTCGCGGAGAAATAGACAAGCTGCGTCAGGCAGGAATTATCAGCGAGTCTACATCTCCTTACAGTTCGAGTGTAGTGCTGTTGCAGAAGCCCAATAAGGAAGTTCGGCTGTGTATTGATTACCGGTTGCTAAACGCTGTAATGGAATTCCAGCCTGAACCGCTCCAAACTGCTTCTGAGTTGTTCACCAAGCTCAGCAAGGCAACAATTTTCTCCAAGATTGACCTCAGTAAAGGTTATTATCAAATACCAGTCAAGGAGGAAGTTAAACCTTTGCTAGCTTTCAGCACTAGTGAAGGACATTACACATTTAATGTGATGCCGTTCGGACTGCATAACGCACCAGGAGTGTTTACCAGGATGATGAGAAAGCTTTTAGAACCCTTGCAAAGTCCCCACATCCATAATTTCATGGACGACATCTTAATTGCATCGGAATCCTACTAAGAACATATTGCTACAGTCGCTATGCTCCTTAGGAGACTACAGGAAACTGGTCTCACAGCCAGACCTAGCAAATGTCTCATCGCATTTGAAAAGCTGGACTTCCTGGGGCACACTATTTCTCACGGCTGTAGTTGGCCTATTAAGAAGAACGTGGAGAAAATAGTGGCAGCAAAAAGACCCCGAACAAAGGAAGACATCAGGTCATTCTTATCACTATGTGCTTACTATCAGAAATACATCCAGAACTTCAACGGACTGACAGCACCTCTGACTGACCTCACCAAGAAAGGTTGTCCTGATAAGGTCATGTGGAATCAAAAGTGCGAACATGCATACAGCACTTTGAAAGGACAGTTGGCGGCATACCCCATCCTAAGGTTACCTGACCTTAAGAAACCTTTCGTACTGAGAGTTGACGCGTCAGGTCAGGGCATCGGGTCAACATTGCTGCAAGCCGAGGACAGTGACCCGAACCTGCTATTCCCAGTTGCTTACGGCAGTCGGAAACTGAATAAAGCGGAACGCAACTACAGTGTCGTTGAAAGAGAATGTCTCGCTCTGATTCATGGCATCAGACGCCATCATGAGTTTCTGTCTGGTACTTCTTTCACGGTGCAAACAGACCATGCTCCATTAGCTTTCCTGGGTGCCAATAAGGAATTCAACGCAAGGATAATGCGTTGGGCCTTGCTATTGAGTGTTTATTCCTTCAAAGTGGAATATATTCCAGGAAAACAGAATGTCGGAGCTGACTTCTTGAGTAGAAACTGGACCACGGAGGAAGAGGAGAAAATCGACGATGCCAATCATCCAAAAGCTACCGATCAGGGCAGCTTCATTGTCATAAATGAAACATGAAAACGAGTTTCCATGTCTCAAAAGTGGGGACGATTGTGACGTACGTCTAAGTATGACAAATGAATTTCCCTGACCCGATGGATGACAACAGAATATTGGCCTCTCATAACTTTAGAACCCCTGATCATCTGTTGTAACTTTAACCTGCATGCAGCATTTCCACGAGAACTTTACACGCTGGATCATTAATATGTAGCCTGCTATCTTCTGTGAACTTTTGAGATCGCATGGCCTTTGATGGGAGGTTAAATCACGCCCTCAACCATCTCTGAGAACGATTTATAACAATCTTTTCCTTAACGCCGGCCCAAAAGAGGACGTGACCAGAGACTCACTCCTGTTTCTAGAGCAAGTAACAGCAGTTCAATTTCTTACCTGGCTGTCACCCCGCCTGGTGGGAGTTGCCAGAGCTTCTCAGAACAGCGGTACCATCAAAGCCAGGCTGATCTTCAGAATTCAACGTGGGGCGGTATACGATCTAAAGAAATCAGGGAACTCCCAGCTAACGTAGTTAGCTTCTCGAGAATTTTTCGCACTCTCATGCGAGCAGCCTGAGACGAAGAAAATCGGTAGACCGGGGGAAACGGAGGAATCGCAGCGGTTAACACAACGGCGAGGTACCTCGGATTCTGCTCGACTTCAAGAAGGGTGTGAAAATCTAACACGTCCTATTTAAGTTACATTTGAGAAGTATAAATAAAGAACTCCGAAAACTGCATTTTATCGTTCGTTCTGACAGAATCCTAGTTTCACTAGCATAGTCGGATTCCTGCTAGATTTCATCTACCTTCGTTGACTATTGGAGTGTATTCTTTCTGCGCAGACGGTAATTTATACATTAGCTTCGAGTGATCAGTGGTCTAGTTATTTCAATTTATTTCATTGGATTGTGGTGTAAATTTAACCTTATTAAATAAACCCATTTTCAAAGTTCTAGTGCAAACTAATGTTATAGCTAAAAGTATTTCCTAATACACTTGACGCGTAAATTAATTTTGCAGACGTTAAAGGAATTATAACCAGTAAATCCAGTTTAGTTCTGTATAGATAGATGTGCTTTTAATTATTTTAACTCACGGGGAGTTTTCCTGAGTTGTTAATTGACGACGCTAATAAAGAAAATAGGCTAACTGTAATTTATCGCGTGTCAGATTATAATATGATTTGAAATGCATTTCTTGTTTTGATTATCTTTCATTCAGAACGATCATTCAACCTGCATCCCAGCAATTATTAATTATATACAGAGTTCTGCCAACTCAATTCGATAACTCCAGTAACATATGAACCTTTTTAAAGCTAAACTTGTGGCGACCTGTAATGGGCCCCGCTCCTCTGAATTTAACTGAGAATAAAGCCACCCAAGAAACACTTTTAAAATACTAGTTCATATAGTCCTTAAAAGTAAAACTGGAAGCAGAACATATTTTATTAACTGCCCTATTTGTGAAGAAAAAACATAGGTCTACCTGAACACTGTCTATCAAGTATATTCAGTGGATTTTACACACCCCCCGAAGAAGAACTTACCTCAGTGTTTTTTTATCTTGTGACATTACGGAAAAAGAAAGTTATCTCCACCAGCTGTGCCAATTTTAGGAACCACACCATACCTCACGTTTAGCCAAGTGCCTGTGCCATTCATTAGGAACTTTATCTAAACCAACAGTAGCCTTTACGCTTCACCGTCTGGCGATTTTTTGAGACTATTTGTTACCTCGTTAAATCTGGGGCCTGACACGGAAGAAATAAGAGGACCAGTCCATTATTCCACGGTATTAGCTGCTGTGGTAAATAATTCCTAGAGTGACAGAATTCACCATTTTGGTAAGTCTGCGTGTGTGTTTGTGGGATGGCCAGCCCTAGTGTGTTTTTTTTAATGAAAGGAGATTTAATCTTTTCTTTACCCTTTTAATTAGTTCGACCTAGTATTAAGGTGCATTATATTCCTTGTACGGGATTTCTCCTAGCGGGATTGTGTAACTGTGTTCATTCCCCCCTCCCGTAAAATTTGTATGATTAAAGGGAGACATTTGAGAACCCTAGCTTTTCCTCTACACCCCCCCCCCTTTTGTAATCCCTTGCCTGAGAGTAATAAATTTACCAGTGGGTTAAATTGCCTATCTCTGATCACCTCCCCCCCTTTCTTGTCTTTTGGATCGGGTCTTGTCTGTTAGTAAATACAAACGGGAAACGGTGGATGGGATATTTCTCCTCAAACCCCCCTCTTCCCTTATCATATTTGTATTCTGTAACCTTTGATTTTTGACTGTAAATGTATAATTATTTGTGACTGCTTTATGATAATAAAGGTATTAATCTTTATTGGTGTTGGTTGTCGGCTGGCCCAAAACTCCAAACATTTCCATCTGTGTAGGCTGTATTCATGTACATTGTGCGACAGAATCACCAAAATCGGTGAGTGCGCCTGAGCGACTGGAACTGACAAACAATTGTTTGTTCAGAAGAGAGATAGGAATAGTCTGTGAGAAACAGATATTGTCGTAATAAGAGACTGTCCTTGCTCTTCCCAGCGCTTGTGAATCTACTACCTCATTCTCCTAAATCCTTATTCTCACAGAGCCTTCAATATTCCTCTACACTCTAAAGGGACCAATATCCATCAGCACCCTCTCAGATAAAAATTACGACATGGCGGACTCTAAGCCAGTAAACTTCTAATTGGGATATCACTGTAAAACATCATTACTTACTTACTTAGTCGTTCCCCTTCTACCGTGAGGTGTAGAGGTTTGGAAGAAAGAGCGCCAAACTGTCCTATCGGCTGTCTTCCTCCTGGCCTGGTTCCATTCTAGTCCTCGGTCCTTTAAAGATTGTCTAATGTTGTCCTCCCAGAGGACTCTGGGTCGTCATGGGGGTCTGGATCCCTGGCTCTTTGTTTCCCATGCTTGTCGTGGTAGCCGATCTTCTCCCATTCTGCAGACATGGCCAAACCATCTTAGTTGCGACTGTTCTACGTGGGTCTGCAGGGGGTGGGATTTTAGGCCTTGACGTATCGTCTGGTTGCAGACCATGTCTCTTCTTGTTACTTCAACCACCTTCCTCAGATACCACATTTCTGAGGTTTGGATCTGGCTTTTGTGGGTTGTAGTCATTGACCATAACTCGCATCCATATGTCAAGACTGGGACATAGGTAGAGCGGTATACAGCCATCTTCGTTTTCTTACCAACCTCTCTCTTGCTGAGGAATCCTCGATTTATGGCCTGTAAAAGTCTCACAGCTGCTGCTTTTCGAGTGGCCAACTCTTCTTTGATGCCTCCCTTTCGGTCTATAACAGCACCGAGATATTTAAAGTGGTCGACCTGCTTCAGGACCTGTTCTCACAGCTTAATCTGATGTCTTCTTTCTTCTCGTGATATCACCATGGATTTTGTTTTAGAGCTGCTTATGACCATCCCTCTCTTCTCCAGCTCTTCCTTCCAGAGTTGCAGGTCGGATTGGAGATGTTCCTCTGATTTAGCAATCAGGGCAACATCATCAGCAAATGCCAGCTCTGAAATACATACCTGTCTCATCTTCCAGTACCCCACTGGATACTTTCTTGTTCTCTCCTTACATGCCTTGATAACATCGTCCATGAGGAGTTTGAAAAGATAAGGTGACAGGATATCACCTTGTCTTACACCAATGGTGGTCCTGAACTCTTCTGACTTATGGTTTGCTGTCCTCACATAATTTCTGCAAGACTTGTAGAAGCTCTGTATAGCATGAATCAGAGGTGTTGGAATGTTCTTCCTTGCCATACAGTCCCAAAGTTTGCTCCAGGGGACCCTGCCAAACGCCTTTTCTAGATCTATTAAACAAAGATGGATCTCACTCTTATACTCAAGGGCCTTTTCACTCAGCTGTCTGAGTGTGAAGATTAGGTCTTGAGTACTTCGGTTTGCTCGGAATCCGCACTGGACCTCATCCAATTGTGGCTCAGCTAGGCGTCGGAGTCTCTGCTCTAGGATTCTAGAGTAGATTTTACCAGGGGCACTGAGAAGGGATATGCCTCTATGGTTTCACATTGTCGATTGTCACCCTTTTTAAAAATTGGTGTTATGATGGCAATCTCCCAATCCTTTGGTATGGTCTTGTTGCACCACGCTGCCTGTAGGACCCTTAAGAGTAATAGGTGGCCTGATGCTCCCATGTACTTAACCATTTCTGGTGTTATACCATCATGCCCTGCTGCTTTGCCCATCTTGATTTTCTCCAGTGGTGCCTTCAGTTCTTCCATCTTTATGTCATCTTCACCATCATTGGTTTCCTCTTCTGTGCTAGTGGTTATAATTTCTGATGTTTGACCTTGCTCACCATCAAGGAGTTCTGAGAAATATTCTTTCCATCTTTCCATTACTTCCTTCGGGGCAGTAAGCAATTTGCCTTGCTTGTCCTTTATAAATTTGAGAGGGCATTGTTTTTCCTTCCTCGTGTTCTTTAGGGTCTTATAGAACAATTTTTGGTTTTCTTGCGCATCTTTTTCTAGCTTTTCTTCAAATTCTTCCCAGGACTTCTGTTTTGCTGCTAGCACTTTGTTCTTTGCTTCTGTTCTGAGTATCACATATTCTCTATATTTCTCTATTTGTCCTGCTGTGTTTTTAGCTCCTAACTATTGTTTCCATGCCATTTTCTTCTCTCTTATTTTCTCTTTGACTTCCTCTGTCCACCAAGGTGTCCTCTTTCTCTTGTTCCCAAGTCGGACTTCACCACATGCTTCTTCAGTAGCTGTCTTTATGATGTCCTTGAATTTAAGCCAGAGACATCACCATTAACCAAAACCAAATAAGTCTTTAACAACTAACACTGCCACATACGCTGTATAAATCGTGCCGTTCCCGTCCACACGGCACCACCGCCTAGCTACGGAAGCGAAACACACTATCTTCCCTGCTAACTAGGCACACAAAATTGTGTTTCGTAGACAGGGGTCATTAGCGCGACTCGCAACACGGAACATATTCTGCACAGTAAGCAGTATTTTGTTGAGTTGTATGTTTGTGACTGTATACTAACATTTTGTTTTGTTTTTCTGACACATTTTAACTTTCTTCTTCTGCTTGGATCCTTAGCCCCTGACTGACAAAGCAGTCAGTGGCCGTCACGCCTAGTGGGGTCTTGTAGGGCAACAAACAAACTGTCTCCATTTTGCTCAGTCGGTGGCCTTCCTTCGTGCCGTCCCCCAACTCTGGTTCATGCTTTGTATCTCAGCCTCCACAGTTCTCCACCACGTTGTCTTTGGTCTACCTCTCTTTCACCGTCTACTGGGGTCCATAGCATAGCAGTTCTGGTGATGGGGGTCAGGGTCCCTTCTGAGAACATGGCCAAACCAGTTCAACCGTCTGCCTGCAACGATGGTGTACTAGCCGTTTTGACTGCATGATGTTAGCAGTTCCTGGTTGAAGATGGTATTCGGCCAACAAATTCGAAGAAGTTTTTTTTTCAATGTAAAACTTTTGCCTCGTTTTGGCGAGGCGCGTCCTGTTCAACCTAGTCGGTTATATTAGGGCGCATGTCCAAATATAAAAGACCCTACAGTCTGAAGTAAACGAATTAGAATTTTCCTTAGGCAGGTTGTGTGGAACGAGGATAATTTAGACATTTCCTTTTTTTTTTAACCCTTTTACTCCGTGCCATACAAAAGTTCAGAAAGTACGCAATCTCGTACGATCTTTGTTTGTGCTGTACTGAGAAGATTTCCAAACGTTGTATAGATCTGCAAAAGCTGTTCTGGCTTTATTTATTCTGTTACTGATGTCTTTGCTTGTTCCGGCTGTCTGGTGTTACTGTGCTTCCTAGATATGTAAATGTATTTGTTTGTTCCAGATTTTGTTTCCTTATTTTTATGGGCCCAGGATATATTACACTGAGTGTCACAATTTCTGTCTTCTTTCTCTAACATTTCTATGTTTTTCTGGTCAATTTTAATGCACTGTTTTTAAATCTGCAAACCGTTTTTCTCTATCAGGTCGGGATCTCTAGAAATACGCAATTGAAGTTTTTTAACAACGCATACAGTATTACAACATCATTCGTACAAGAAGTATAACAGTTATGTAGGCTTGAATTTCTTTGCAGTCGACTTTCGTCGGTGAATGGCATGTGGTGCATCGCGATGAAGCATCCAACAATAATCGGCAAGCATGGTCACACTCCACCGTCCTTGATAACGTGACTCAATTACGGCGATATCTTGATGGAATCGTTCTCCATGTTCATCGCTGGCTTCGCCAAGGTTGTCAGGGAAAAAGTCAAGATGCGAATCGAGCAAATGGATTTTGAGGGACATGTTACAGCCCATAATTCTATATGCATCTATACACTGCTTAATAATATGCACATAGTCGACAGATTTGTGATTTCCCAGAAAGTTATCGACAATCGATTTGAATGCCATCCATGCGCGAAGTTCACTACCATGTAACAAGTTCTCGAATTGTTTGTCTGCAATGACTTTCCTAATCTGAGGTCCTTTATCTTTGCATCGCTAACTTGTGGAAACTTTTCTCGAAGATAAGTGAAAGCTTTGCTCGTTTTATCTAACGCTTTTACGAAATTCTTCATGAAGCCCAACTTTATATGTAACGGTGGTAAAATGATGCTGTCTTTGTTAACTAATGGCTCGTGTATTACATTTTTATGCCCGAGCTGCATACGATCCCTGATAGGCCACACCTTTCATGAATAATGTTCCTGTCTGTTGCGGCTGTCCCATTCACAAAGGAAGCAACAAAATTTAGTATACCCAGTCTGCATGCCCGTGTGAATTGCAATGACCTTTAGGTCTCCACAAATCCGCCATTGGTAGTCATTGTACTTTATTTTTGCCAAAAGTATAGCCATATTGTCATAAGTTTCTTTCATTTGAATAGAGTAGGCGACTGGAATTGATGAAAATAAATTTCCGTTATGCAATAACACGGCTTTTAGTCTAGTCTTGGAAGAGTCGATGAAAAGTCGCCATTCGTTGACTATGTGCTCATGACCGAGGTGCACCATTAGACCGTTTACATCTTTGCAATAGCAAATGTCATCATCCATCTCAAAGTATTGAACAAGTTCTCTGTGTCTATGACGAAATTTAGATATTGGAGTATTGGGCGCTAAAAGATTCCATTCTTTGAGTCGCGAACCGAGTAATTCCGCTTGTCCTTTGGTAAGAGCGAGATCACGTATTAGATCTGAAAGTTCTGAATGGTTAATTAAGTGAACACCATCATTCACCGGTATATAATCCGAGTCAGAATTAGTTTCTAAAGCAGGTAAACTATCACTTTCTGATGGTTCATTCACGTCCAACGGATATTGTTCTGGTGGAACTGGGATTGGACACGTGATTGGATCATGAAGCACTGGTTTCGAGACCGATTCAATATTTGATAAACCACAAACTTTCTAGTTTTAAAAGTGAAACCATGGATATTTGTCAAGCAGAAGTAATAATCAGTAGCGTGATTTGTCGGTTCACGCCATATTACTGGAATTCCAAAAGGCATCGACTTATGCTTCGGCGATTTTCGTAACCAACCTGCCAA
This sequence comes from Oreohelix idahoensis, assembly GCA_024509875.1. Lineage (NCBI taxonomy): Eukaryota > Metazoa > Mollusca > Gastropoda > Stylommatophora > Oreohelicidae > Oreohelix > Oreohelix idahoensis. The sequence continues at coordinate 80,448 of JAMPIV010004568.1, forward strand.
TGTATTTGCACATGTCGAACAAACTGCATTTGGCTTCCAAGATTTATTTGCATCATCAACTTTCGAATCGAAATAAAGTTCATTGGCTTTCTCTAGTAATGGTGTAAAGTTTTTCTGGTGAACACGATCGGTAAAATATCCGCACACGTAACAGAACAGATCAGCCGAATTTCTACAACTTCTAGAAGCCATATTTCGCTCAGAATTATTTCAAAATACAGTAACTATTTGAAAAATAGCGTAACATATGTCATGCATCTTTTAACAGTATAAAAAGTAGAATTATTTTGCATTTTATTAATTTTTAATAAGTTCTATAGTAAAAATGAAACGGAGCAAATAACGATTTCCCAAATATATATTTATTCACAAATATCTTAAGAACCCGATGTGATATAGAGATAAACGGATTTCAAATTTGAAATCAGCGCAAGAAACTGACCTAAGAACACTTATTCTTATATAAGAAAGAAAAATGTTGTTTGTAAGATAATTATCTTAAAATTATGGCCATGAAACCTGCGAGAGCCTACTGATAGCAATACAAGACACTGAAGACAGTTCTCATTATGGCATCCCCAGGGTAAAAGGCGTGTAGGGAAACCAAAAAGCACACGAAAAAGAGAACTGGAGATATAAATTGAAAGACACAAAAAAAAAAAAAACACATAGAAAAATCTAGAACAGGACAACACAGTATAGGCGCCCTGGCACACATTTATAGAAGACCCAAGCTCCTTGGGGAGTAACGAATATTCATTCCTTATAAAGGTTCTTTATTAAATGATAAAGGTGGAAAACAACACGTGATGTGAAGGAAAGTAGTTTCACCTGCTGTGAAAGAGCTCGCCAGTACAAGTGTGGAGCCTAATAAAAGCCACCATACTTATCGATTTCCTCGAACAACAAAGAGACGAATTCAAGCGACGTCACAGTTTAAAAGAAAATTCTTCTGGGCAGCCATTTTATGTGGTAAACAAATCGTTGTCAAGCTAGGTTGGTATACACTAATATATATAGAGCGTACTTCATGTTAGCGCTCTAGATAAATATGCCCTACACAGTGGCGTACTAAGAGGGATGCGAGGAGGTGATCCGCCCGGAGTGATAAGGGGTTGCCATCGGACCCTATTTTGATAGTACTTACTGTTTAAAATATACTTGCAAGTGTGTTTATTGGCGGTGGGGGGAGGGAAGAGGAAGGGGGGAGGATGCAAAATAGACGATCTGACCCGGATGACTTCTGTCTACAAATGAGATTTTCGGATGTTGAAATACTTACTTACTTACTTACTTAGTCGTTCCCCTTCTACCGTGAGGTGTAGAGGTTTGGAAGAGAGAGCGCCAGACCATTCTATCAGCTGTCTTCTTCCTGGCCTGGTTCCATTCTAGTCCTCGGTCCTTCAAAGATTGTCTAATGTTGTCCTCCCAGCGGACTCTGGGTCGTCCTGGAGGTCTGGATCCCTGGCTCTTTGTTTCCCATGCTTGTCGTGGTAGCCGATCTTCTCCCATTCTGCAGACATGGCCAAACCATCTTAGTTGGGACTGTTCTATTTGGGTCTGCAGCGGATGGGATTTTAGGCCTTGACGGATCGTCTGGTTGCGGACCATATCTCTTCTTGTTACTTCAACCACTTTCCTCAGATACCTCATTTCTGAGGTTTGGATCTGGCTTTTGTGGGTTGTAGTCTTTGCCCACGACTCGCATCCATATGTCAAGACTGGGACATAGGTGGAGCGGTATACAGCCATCTTCGTTTTCTTACCCACCTCTTTCTTGCTGAGGAATCCACGATTTATGGCCTGAAAAAGTCTCCCAGCCGCTGCTTTTCGAGTGGCCAACTCTTCTTTGATGCCTCCCTTTCGGTCTATAATAGCTCCGAGATATTTAAAGTGGTCGACCTGCTCCAGGACCTGTTCTCCCAACTTAATCTGATGTTTTCTTTCTTCTCGTGATATCACCATGGATTTTGTTTTAGAGCTGCTTATGACCATCCCTCTCTTCTCCAGCTCTTCCTTCCAGACTTGCAGGTTGGATTGGAGATGTGCCTCTGATTTAGCAATCAGGGCAACATCATCAGCAAATGCCAGCTCCGAAATATAGACCTGTCTCATCTTCCAGTACCCCACTGAATACTTTCTTGTTCTCTCCTTACATGCCTTGATGACATCGTCCATAAGGAGTATGAAGAGGTAAGGTGATAGAATATCACCTTGTCTTACACCAGTGGTGGTCCTGAACTCTTCTGACTTATGGTTTGCTGTCCTCACATAATTTCTGCAAGACTTGTAGAAGCTCTGTATAGCATGAATCAGAGGTGTTGGAATATTCTTCCTTGCCAAACAGTCCCAAAGTTTGCTCCAGGGGACCCTGTCAAACGCCTTTTCCAGATCTATGAAACAAAGATGGATCTCACTCTTATACTCAAGGGCCTTTTCACTCAGCTGTCTGAGTGTGAAGATTAGGTCTTGAGTACTTGGTTTGCTCGGAATCCGCACTGGACCTCATCCAATTGTGGCTCAGCTAGGCGGCGGAGTCTCTGCTCTAGGATTCTAGAGTAGATTTTACCAGGGACACTGAGAAGGGATATGCCTCTATGGTTTCCACATTGTCGATTGTCACCCTTTTTGAAAATTGGTGTTATGATGGCAATCTCCCAATCCTTTGGAATGGTCTTGTTGCACCATGCTGCCTGTAGGACCTTTAAGAGTAATAGGTCGCCTGATGCTCCCATGTACTTAACCATTTCTGGTGTTATACCATCATGCCCTGCTGCTTTGCCCATCTTGATTTTCTCTAGTGCTGCCCTCAGTTCTTCCATCTTTATGTCATCTTCACCATCATTGGTTTCCTCTTCTGTGTCAGTGGTTATCATTTCTGATGCTTCATCATGCTCACCATCCAGGAGTTCTGAGAAATATTCTTTCCATCTTTCCATTACTTCCTTCGGGGCAGTAAGCAATTTGCCTTGCTTGTCCTTTATAAATTTGAGAGGGCATTGTTTTTCTTTCCTCATGTTCTTTAGGGTCTTATAGAACAATTTCTGGTTTTCTTGTGCACCTTTTTCTAGCTTTTCTCCAAATTCTTCCCAGGACTTCTGTTTTGCTGCTAGCACTTTGTTCTTTGCTTCTGTTCTGAGTGTCACATATTCTCTATATTTTTCCATTTGTCCTGTTGTGTTTTTAGCTCCTAAGTATTGTTTCCATGCCATTTTCTTCTCTCTTATTTTCTCTTTGACTTCCTCTGTCCACCAAGGTGTCCTCTTTCTCTGGTTCCCAAATCGGACTTCACCGCATGCTTCTGCAGCAGCTGTCTTTATGATATCCTTGAATTTATTCCAGAGGGTTTCCAAGTCATCAGGTCGTTCTTCTGTGTTGCTCACTGCTGTAGCAATAAGCCCCTGATATCTGGTTTTAATTTCTGGCTCTCTCAGCTTGTAGGTCCTAATGCTCATTTCTCCTGCTCGTTTACTTGGTTTCTTGCGTGATGTTGGGCAGTTCCTAGGCTGAGCAACTCTTTCAGTTGTTCGTTTGATTTTTAGCAGGTAGTGATCACTTCCAATCTCTGGCCCCCTCCAGACTCTTGCATCTCGGACATATCTGAATGAGCTTCTCCGAACAATGGCATAGTCGATCACTGACTTCTCATTCTTGGTTGGTTCACATCTAGTGTATGCATGTATGCGCTTATGGGGGAACTTTGTGTTTGTAATGATCAGATTCTGCTCACTGCAGAATCTAAGGAGTCGCTTTCCATTGTCATTGAGAGCATCTTCTCCATATCTTCCAATAACTCCACCCCATCTAGCATGGTCATTTCCAACTCTGGCATTAAAATCTCCGAGCATAATAACTTCATCTAGGCAGTCATCCACTGTCCTTTGAAGCAGCTCGAAGAATTCCTCCTTGACTGTTGAAATACTACAGGCCATAAAGAGTTTTTATTTGGCAGAGAATATTACATTTGAGTGAAGCCTTATTGCTCAGTTTGATTTGGGATTTCAGGAAACATCTTCATTGTACACGGAACACTCCATCAGTGCTCCGATCTCCTCCCTTAGATCATACAAGGAGAATCTCAGCACAGTGTATGAACTCCGTAGCACCGGCAAGGATCTCATTGTTTGTTTACAGAAATCACATTCTATAAATATTTTTGTGGTGGGTAGGTTTCCTAATTTTGTAAATTTTGCCATATGGCCTACTCTTTACGATTTCCAACTTCCGATGCATTTTTAACGTGCGCAACTTGCAGACGGGACCTCCTTTTTTTTTCGCCCTTCTCCGCGAAGGCTAGGCTTCCGATCTCACTACCCATCAGATCATGGAGGAGTTTGGCATCCTTAAGAACCATTGGTTCAGAAAAAAATTTCGATTAAAAATACTCCCTGTGTTGGGAATCGAACCCGTTACCCTTCCTCAGTTTAAGAGAAGGGACACAGTTTTGAGTGAAGAGCAGGACTGGATTAAGAACTACTGAGGCCCTAGGCTATTAAAATATTTTGGGGCCTCTCTCCAATCTTCTAATAGGTAAAACTAGAAAAAACAAAACTAATGGATTTCAGACAAATATTTTTTTAATATATAATAACATGTAACAAAAAATTTAAACAGAAAAAAAAAAAAAAACCAGTGTTCGTTACAGCCCCTAAATTTTGTTAAAGGTAGTGGGGCCCATGCAAAGAAAATTTAATTAAAAATAAAAAAAAACGAGAGTGGAAGTAACTAATAAACTGACTGTTGTACAGACACTATTACCCTGGAACGCACGAGTAAGCACGAGCACGCATGAGCGTACTATCGTGCACGTGCCGTTGCTGTAGAACTCTGTGGTCTGTGACTCCGTCGCTTTTTTTTTAAACGGGGGCCACTGTAAGCTTAGGGCCCTAGGCCCGTGTCTAGTGGGCCTAATGAATAATCCGGCGCTGGTGAAGAGAGAAGCCGCGTCTGTAGACCGCAATAAATCGTAAGGATATCACAAACGAAAGGGCGTTTGAATTAAAACCTTTAATTGTTTTCGGCCTCTCGTTGATGGCAATTGAAGTTTTTTTTTGGTCTGTTTGAAAAATAAAACTGATAAAGGTAGTCACATAGCAGATACAACCGAAGGCAAATGAAGTGTTAGAGACTTCAGTATACTAGGTCCAGCTTTATGAGGTTGGGTGACCCAGCTGTAGATGGGTACCTGACTGTGTTCCTGAGTTAGGGAAGGCAAAGGCAGCGAAGAAGGAGACTGGTCACTCCACCTCATAAAAAAGCAGGGCCTTGTATAGTGAAGTCTCTAACACTTACTATCTACGGCAGTACCTGATGTGAATGTCGGAGCATATACTTTTCTAATGATAACCGTCAGTTTCGCTGTAAGTGCTCAGTCTGAATCGATCCAGGCTTTTGCGTGTATAGAACCTGAAATGACGTATGATTATGATGATGTGAAGAAGAGACCTCTTCTTCACATCATCATAATCATCATCATCTGGAGCATAGACTGTCAACAAGTGTATAACGCGTCTTCTTGTCCAATACCATCCGCTCAAGGTCTTTCCATGCTTTCTTTATTCCTTTCATATCTGGGTCCAGAAATTGGGACATGCTATGACCTTAACACAGGAGCCGCGGTAGCGCAGTGGTTAGTGCACTGGCTTCCTAGCTCGGAGGTCCATGGTTCGAACCCCAGTTGAGATGGGATTTTTTAGACCGCAAACGAGGTCGACCCAGCCTCATAAATTGGGTACCAGAGCAACTCAGGGAAGGTTAAGGCGGTCGGCGTGATGCTGACCACATCATCCATAGTGTGCCGATGGTCAAGAAAATATGGACTTAACACCATATTTCCAAAATGCCCTAATGGGCGTGTAACAGGATCCCTACGACCTTAACACAGGAACAAAGGCAATTAAAAAGATACACCTAAAGGCGAGGGTCCCTTCCGACCTCTACTTTCCGGTACCCAATTAGTGCTGGCACCCCCAGGAAGTACCCGGTCTACCCGGGCAGTAGTTACGACACATTTCGTTGTTCTCACGTTTCCCTTTTCACTAAGCAGCTTGTTTGTTTAACGAGTTGCAGCATGACGACGCTTAGGGTCACCTGCTGCTCTAGACGCACTCTACTAGAAAATGGTACTGCGTCATTATAGTGTGTGAGTATTGATGTTTGTGGCCGTGGCTTGTGAGGTTCTTAATCCGGGTGGAGAACGTGATGTGGTTCTTAACCCTCGTATTATTACCGATGACCAAAGTGTTTAGGAGTCTTTGAGACCACACACGTGCCTCTTAGCTGCTGGACGCCATAGGTATTGGTATATCAGGTTTCTTATGTTGAAGACCTGTCAGTTACTAAGTGACCAGTAGAACATGATATGGTTGTGTTGAAAACACAAAGGTCTAGCAACAGGTCGATCGTGATCTACCGGTAGATCATATGGAATGATTTGTTAGTTTAGATATTTAGTTGACCGGGGGGGGCGGGGGGGGGGGGGCGTTTGTTAACCTACAGAAATATGTTTATGTTTTTCCCCACAGGCATTGAAGCGCACGGTAACCCCAGGATAATTCATGAACTAAATGAGATAGGGAAGATATATTTTCGTTGAAGTGAAAATTATATTCGGAAAGAAATCATTTAGTTTGAATTTCCACTGCTCTATCGATGGCATAGTAGGAGGTAGATCGTTTGGCTGAGATAGAAGTTACTTCTGCACTTATTCCAAATACTTTTAAAACCTGATAACAGATATGGCTTTATCAAAGTAGATCATAAGACATAAGAATAAAAATAGAATTAATAAAGGAGATCAAAATTAGACAGCTAAAATCATTTGACCATACAAAAATACAACACATAACTGAAGACCATAATGGAAGGAAAAGTTAAAGGCAAATGGGCAAGAGGAAGACAGCGCTATAAGTTGGAAGATAACATCAAGAGATGAACAGGAAAGAATCCACCATCAAGACAAGAGGCAGAAGATTGGAAATCAATTGCAACCGACCTTCGACGTGAAGATGGCAGCTGATGATGATGATGAAGGTGATGATGATGACGATAATGATGATAAAAGAGGGAAAGGAAAGGATCCCGTTTCACACACATTGAGGCATATTGGGAATATGGTGTAAGGCCCATATTTTCGTGACCATCAGCACACTAGGGGTGATGTGGTCAGCTACACGCCGGCCGCCTTAACCTTCCCAGAGTTACTCTAATACCCGATTCATGAGACTGGGTCGACCCCGGAGCCGTTTGCAGTTTAAAAAAATCCCACCTCAACTGAGGATTGAACCATGGACCACCGAGCTAGGAAGCCAGTGCACTAATCACTACACTAGCGCGGCTCACTTATGATATAGAAGCCTCTATTTGCCGTCTGAAGCCTCATTATTTCAAGAATCGAGCGTCTGGCGATGATCTGAGACAGGAGCCTTCGCCATAGGAAGCATTATCTCTCAATAAAGTGAAATCGAGCAAAAGTTGAGGTTGGGGTCAATAAGTTGCCCTTTTGTGTATGTGCTGTCTGGCGATTCTTCTAAAGACACAGAAAGTGCAAGGTAGAAGATGTAAGAACAGTTAATGCCAAGACCTCCTGCCACCCGTCAAATTCTTTCCATGCCTTCTCTTATTTTATTTGTCTCAAGTTCTTTTTTCAACTTGATTGTTTCTGCTGAAATGTCTTAGGGGTCTGTAGCTATTCTATCTCTTAGAAGCTTTATTATTTCTTGGTTTCTTTCTTATTTGCTTTGTTACAGTTAAAGTACCAATCTTGTTTTGCTATTTGGACGTATGTATAATCTCGTGGAGCCGGTCTGTTAAGAAGTTCCTCAGAATGTGTTGTTCACTTCTTCATCTACTCTTTTCTGTTGCTGAACAATGTTCCACTCTAATCCTTGAAAAGGCAATCTGACTGCTGATGTCTGTTTTAACTTCTTTGTATTGCCGTACAAATCACCATTTTTGTCCTTGGCTGCGGCTTCCTCTCCTTCGTTTGCAAATTTGTCAGTAAGCTTGCTATTGTCTCTTCAGAAACTTAATTGTTGACATCTATGCATATTAAACGAGCCTTGTCTGTGAAACTTCTGCCTTTTTCCTCTGTTTAATTCTTTAAGCACTTTGTCTTACTTCTATCTCCTTGACGTTGTCTTCTGTTACCTGTGGTAAAGTGGGATGATATAAATATTTATAGGGGACTTAGTGTACTGACTGAGATCAGCTGTGAAGGTATCTGTATCTAATAAGTGTGGTGTATTACAGATGACCTTAATTGCTACCACATTATACCTCAGTCAGAATTATTCTGGAATATTGTGATGACTACGTTGAATGTCTAGGGTTATGATAATGATGAAGTGTAAGTCACAACAACAACAGACAGATAAACAATTTAATTTATTCCACAACACTTTACAACACTGTGACACTCACACACATATAACACTCTATAAGACTATCTTAAATGAGTCAAGTGTTAAAGTTTAAAAATATATGTATTAATTCCTTTCAATAATAGATATCCTGATTCAACTTCACAGTGAACCAGGAATCACAATCAAATGTAATTACAAGTTGTATGTACACAATTTATAGATATGATCTTTGTATTGACATATTTTATTATTATTATTCTATGTGTGTAAGTTGTGAAGTAGTACTATGAGGTAATACTGGCTTTTTCAAGCTAGGTTGTTGTTTGTCATCATGACTTCAAGTGTTTACTTATGGTGGAAATCGTATTGGGAAAAGTTCACAGTTCCTGTCATTTGAAACAATTTATTGTCCCTCTTTAATTAATATACTGTCAATTTTAGAGGGGGGCACATAGGATTGAGCTGCTCTGGCCACAGAATCTTATCTTCTGTGATGGCGGCAGGAAACAGTCTCCTCTGCTCGCTTGCTTCACCGTGTTCTTGATACCTCTCACTGGTCGCTATCTGGACCAAGGGGTATGCTATCAGCCTCTGGATTCAGCAAAACTCAGACCAGGTGCTGCTTCAATAAGTTAGGACCACGGTCCCTGAAACAAGAAGGTTGTACCTCCTACTTCAGAACTAATTTATAATCTATTTCCACACTGAACACAATACATAACAAACACTGAGGTCAGAGCGGTAGGCCAACTGCTAGCTTCATCTGAAACAATTTACAGCAGTATTCTTCTCCCTAAGGGTTACTACGCCTCTGCAATTCCAGCATTATTTCCTTCTAGTCAATAAGATAGGTGTCAGTGTACTATGTGGCGATCCCATGCAGATATACTTCTCTCCGACAAGTTTTGTTCAGGTTGGAGCAGTATCTAGGCTTTGCCTCATGTTTGCTACTGAACCACACACATATACAGACATAAATTATCAATTCACATTCAATTTTCATCAAAAAGATATCAAATAGGTCAATCTTACCACAATTCATGGAAATAATAAACAAATACGTTGACTGGCGATGAATTATGGCACAAATTCCGATCTGCCTCAGTCCCAGGCTTTTATTTAGAAAAATATGAGCTGGATCTCAACGCACTGTTTCTTAGTAAGTTTATTTTAAAATGTGGCACTGAACAGACGCTCCTAATTGACTATATCAGCGGGTCTAGCCAATAGAACCATGTTTACACAAGCTTTTGAAAAAATTTACCCTTCCTACGTTTCCCCTAACAACCAAAAATAGTATTTGCAATCCGACTAATCATGTTTAGCCTTACATATCATTCCCGCCAATCAAATCGGATTTAACATGGTGGCCTATTTCCCGTAAAATGGTGGTTTCAAAACATGCCACTGTGCGATTATGATTTGGTGCTGTCAGACACCCTCACTATTTTCTTTTGGCTATAATTTGTTAATTCCTAGACTATTTGCGTAACACTTAACATATTCTTTGTCAGCACGTCCTAAGGAACCCAAATATACAAATTTAATGGAGCTAAGTGGCTGCATTCAAAATATGCATTTTCTTCTACCTCCCGTTCACTTCGATACGATGTGGTGTCTCGGTACTGTCAGGCTTTCAGACATAAAACAGTATAATGTCATGTTTACTAATAAGCATTAAACAGGTTTTTAAACCTAACCCTCGTATTGGTAGTGTTTTTTATCACTGTCTATTTGAAAAAAAAGTTAGTGCTTCATGCCTTACGCTTGGGGGTGGCATTAATTTTATATCGCGAGACGCGTGTTAGTGTTGCATACGTTCCTCCGTTCAGCCCTCTCTCTTTCTATCCTAAGTCCATTTGTCCTTTCGTTTATGTTAACGTAGTGTATAAAATGAAATTAATGGAATATTAATCTAGGTCATTACGCAGTGTGTCTATCTCAAGGTTTTCTTAGAAATACAGTACACGTTTTATTGTTTTGTTGAAACGCGTGTATGCTGCTGTAGGCTTTACTAGTCAACGTGAAAGCCTGAGAACATGCAGACGAAGCAGAAAAAGGGGGATCTCGAGTACAGTCATTGTGACAGCACTGTTCTTTACCATTCTTCTTTCCCTTTTATTGAATTTATGTGTTAGGCTTTACATTTACCTTTTAATTTATATATGTGGATTTAGAATGTTTCACGACATTACCTACAATGTGTGCTGTAGTTACATTTTTCCACGAATGTCTTCTCTTGCCTCTCTCCATATCTGCGCTGGATCTGTTGGCAATGGTCTTCTGTACTAAGTTGTCTTCGGGTAGCTGAAACACATATTACTTATTGGAAATTGTGGCAGTACACGTTTCTCGTGTTTTTATGTTCTATGATGATTTGAACTTCCTTTTTTTTTTTACATATGTGATCCATCCGATAATCTGCTTTGTTACACTCAGTAGTTCTCCCCCCCTTCCCCTTTCATTACATGCTAAGAGAAGCAAACACTGAAACATGCACTCACAGGTTGCAAGTGTGGGCGACAAACGTGGCACTACAACAGAATGCAACATGAGCACGGGGCTGCAACAGACTTCGGAAAATTGAAGACAAACAGCAAAACTAGGGCCAAAGTTGCAAGTAGAGAGTTATTGAGGACACGACCAGTTAACATACCCCGAACCAACAAATGTTTGCTCACCACCTTTTCTGGATGATGCAAACGACTGGGAAATGAAAGTAGATCTACTGGGCGTGTGATATACTCACCTCTAAATCATTAGAACAGGGTTTCTCAATGGGGGTTCCATGGAACCCTAGGATTCCGCGAGAGGTCACTAGAGGTTCCACGAGAAATCGTGATTGGAAACAAAATCGGTGTTTTTTTGTTTTTTTTAAACTTCACATGCGGGCGATGTTAGCGCTCTTGCACATAACATTTTTCATTAGCATGTTGTAGAGTAGTTTGTGATAAGACTTTTAGGCCTATTTGAATTAGGTTTTAAAAACAGAAAAATCAAGTAGGAAATTTAAAAAATGGAAAAAAATTAAGTTTCGTCTACCTACACTATTGGCTTGCATTAGAATTTATATCCTTTATGGGGAGAGGGAACCACACCAAACAGAGTAAACTAATAAGTTGACCAAAATAAACAGATCCACAGAAAAAAAACATCGTTCTCTACTCAAGAGAGTATTGACAATTATTATTGGATTATTATATTTACAACTTACTGATCACGCTAAGGTACCGTGAGCTGTAAATGTAATAATTTGTATGCAGGGGTTTCCTGAGACCTCAAAATTATTTCAAGGGTACCTCTGGGATATAAAGGCTAAGAAAGGCTGCATTAGAACATCTCAAAGTAGATTCCGCCATGACACTGTTTATAATGATTGACTCTGGCGTCAAGGATATAAAAGGGCCAAAACACTTGTCTGACTTGGAAATCCTTCTGATGATCAGATTGCCTCCTGTTGTAAGGCTTTGTATATGTATGTACACAAATGTGTATACATTCAAATAGTTCCCGAGCTAACTGTGTTAAAGACTCACCTGAGATCCCCCGTGGTGACGAGAGAAGCCTGAGACAGATTGCCAACTTTATGAGAGAGATAGATGTAGTTATATGACAGCGAACAAAGACGAAGACGTTATCCCCCACAGTCGCTCATCGCTCTCAACAAGTTTCGTGTTCCAACGCAAAATTTTCCACTTACAGTTACACATTTTTTCACGGCGTAACCGAATACAATGTGATAAGTAATATAAAGATGAATTTTTCTTATAGCCGCATCTCACATCCACAATTAATTATATCCTATTTAAGTTCACTTTTTTTGTACTCGTCTGAGATATAATCCGACGATTCCATTCTACCTTTGAAGACTTTAATAGCAACAGCAATTACCCAGACAGGTGGATTATCCGCACTAAAAAAGATTAACAATATTCAAAGACAAGGAAAGAAGGCAAACAATGGTTACAGACAAGGGATAGTTAACTAACAAGTGTAATGGCATCCCAAAGTTCTAAATGCGTGACTTGAGCACACAACAACGGCTCCTCATTATTCGTCTTGTCCCTATCTTTTGATTATCACCATGGATACTTTAAGCCTCGTGCAAGGAACGGTTTAGTCTGATGCATTTGGTGGCTTATGGGTTAAGTGTTAACATTGACGGTAATTGAAATACAATACTGACTGAATCGGTGTCTAATGGTTTTTGAACCGGGTGTAGGGCAACTAAGAGCTGCCATTTATCATACCTGGATTAGGACCAGAGAGCCGCTGACAAATCATGAACTCATCGCAGGGGCACTGTATAATTTTGAGGATGTCACTTAATTTAAGGAATTTTATTTTACCTTTATTTAAAAAAGTAATGAATATTTTTCAGTCAAAAGTCACTAAGCAGGTCTTCTCTCTCTCTCTCTCTCTCTCTCTCTCTCTCTCTCTCTCTCTCTCTCTCTCTCTCTCTCTCTCTCTCTCTCTCTCTCTCTCTCTCTCTCTCTCTCTCTCTCTCTCTCTCTCTCTCTCTCTCTCTCCCTCTCTCTCTCTCTCTCTCTCTCTCTCTCTATATATATATATATATATATATATATATATATATAATAATAATAATAATAATAATAGCCCCTTCAGTCATAACTGACTATGGGAATGCGCCCCTGAGCTGCTTATTTTCCTGGTGCTCCTTTCGACGTTTTCTCCTCACCTCTGCTTCTTGTGTGAGCCTCTCTTCGCCCAATCTGAGGTGGCGCCGTAAATAGCATCGCCACTTAGTGCGATCGGCAGCTTTATCCTCCCATGTTGCTGGATCCATGTCCAGTGCCCTCATATCTCTCTTGCACACATCTTTGAACCTCAGCTGTGGTCGCCCAACTGTTCTCTTGCCCTCTGCTAATTGTCCGTAGAAGATATCTTTTGGGATGCGACCATCATCCATGCGGCGAACATGGCCAAGCCAGCGAAGTCTGCGCTGTCTAAGAAGCGTATACATACTTTGAAGGCCAGCACGTGACAACACCTCGACATTTGTCACTTTATCTTTCCACGAGATGCCGAGGATGCGGCGTAGACACCGCAAATGGAAGGTATTGAATCTTCTTTCTTGCTTAGCATAGGTCGTCCAGGTCTCGCTGCCATATAGGAGTGTGCTGGTGACGCAGGCATTATATACCGCAGCTTTGGTCTTCATTGTGAGTTTAGAGTTTCCCCCAAACACGCGATGTGAGGCGGGCAAAGGTAGCTGCAGCTTTGCCAATGCGGCTGTCGATTTCTGTATCCAGTGAGAGTTTGTCATTGATGGTAGACCCTAGGTATGTGAAGTGGTGCACCACTGCCAATTCATAGTTATCGATAGTGATAACTGGTGCAGCACCCACATCGTGACTCAGCACATTCGTTTTCTTTAGACTTATTGTGAGGCCAAAGTCCTTGCATGCTTTAGTGAAGCGATTCATCAAGCTCTGAAGCTCCTGTTGGCTTTGAGTGACGACTGCAGCATCATCAGCGAACAAGTCTCTTATAGTGACCCTTCTGATTTTTGTTTTTGCCTTCAGCCTTGAAAGATTAAACAGACGGCCATCTGACCTAGTGTGAAGGCATATTCCTTCAGTTGCATCTCTGAATGCATGTTTCAAGAGTAAGGCAAAGAAGATTCCGAAGAGGGTCGGAGCCAGAACACAGCCTTGTTTAACGCCACTTCGTATATCAAAGGGCTGTGACGTGCTTCCAGCATATTGGACTGTTCCCTTCATGCCGTCATGGAATGACTTTATAATTTCCAGCATTTTAGAAGGGCAGCCTATTTTCAGGAGGATTTTAAAGAGTCCATCCCTACTAACCAGGTCGAATGCTTTTGTGAGGTCTATAAAGGCGATATATAAGGGTCTTTTCTGCTCTCTTGATTTTTCCTGAAGCTGGCGGAGAGAGAAGATCATGTCTGTTGTTGATCTGCCAGCTCGGAATCCACACTGTGACTCTGGATATATGCGCTCAGCTAACTTGTGTAGTCGCATTAAGATGACTTTGGCAAAAACCTTACCAACAATACTAAGAAGAGAGATGCCTCTGTAGTTATTGCAATCACTTCTGTATCCTTTATTTTTATACAGTGTTACAATCTTGGCATCTCGCATGTCTTGAGGAATAGTTGTCTCTTCCCAGCACTGGCACAGCATCCTATGCAGGGGATGTAATAGCGTGCTCTTACAGCATTTGATTAAATCAGGAGGAATCCCATCACTGCCTGGTGCTTTGCCAGAGGCCAAGCTATCAATGGCCTTTCTGAGTTCCTCTAATGTTGGTTCGGCATCCAGCTCCTCCATAGTTGGCAGACTGTTGACACCATCAAGGGCTGCAGGCGTAACGGTATTGTCTCTAGCGTAAAGCTCAGAGTAGTGCTCGACCCACCTCTCCATCTGCTTACCCTTTTCGGTTAGCTTCTCTCCGCTGATGGTTTTTAGCGGTGCCGTCTTACTTTTATGGGAGCCAAGTGCTTTCTTTATACCGTCATACATTTGTCTAATGTTGCCTGTTTGCGCTGCGATCTGGATGCTCTCACTGAGCTGGAGCCAGTAGTCATTTGCACAGCGTCGAGCAGTTTGTTGAACTTTGCTTCTCGTAGCCCTCAGGATCTGTAGGGTTCTGGCACTCGGTGAAAGTTTGTATTCATTCATAGCACTGCGCTTAGCTACAATGACAGGTGCCATCACATCTGATGAAGCATCAAACCAGTCATTCGACTTTGCTGTTTTCTTACCAAAGGTGGCAAGTGCAGTACTTTGAATGGTGTTCCGTAGATGCTCCCAGTTCTCTGTAATAGTATCACCATGCTGAGGGCTACTCAGCACTTTCTCGAAGGTCGCAGTGAATTGAGCGATCATGAAAGGGTCTGACATCTTGCTGGTATCAATGCGTGGTTTCCCTTCATGTCTGACACGATAGAGTTTTCTTGGTTGTGCTCTGATTTTGCAGCAAACCAAGGAGTGATCTGTATCACAGTCTGCACTATGGTACGAGCGCGTGGAGAGCACAGACCTGAGGAGTGGCCTTCTGACGAGAATCAGGTCAAGTTGGTGCCAGTGCTTGGATCGTGGGTGTCTCCATGACACCTTATGCTGGGGTTTTGTCTGAAAGTAGGTGTTGGTCACGCAGAGGTCATGGTGGACGCACAACTCTAAGAGCCGTTGTCCATTTTCATTCATCTTGCCAATACCAAACCTGCCCAGACACGAAGGCCATGAAACATTATCGGCACCCACTCTAGCGTTAAAGTCACCAAGGAGAACAAGCTGTTCTTGCCTAGGTATGCTTTTGATAATTGCTGTTAGATTCTCGTAGAACTCATCTTTAGCTTCTGAGGCAGAGTACAGAGTAGGAGCATACACACTGACAAGGGTGATGGGACCTGTGCTAGTTTGCAGGCGGAGCGTTAACAGACGTTCTGATCCATTCTCGCCTGGTTCAACCATTTTAGTTAGCGATTTTTTGACCGCAAAACCTACTCCGTGTTCTCTAGCTTTATTAAGATCTTTCCCTTGCCAATAAAATGTGTAGTCCTTCTCGCTCACCGTTCCAGAGCCCGCCAGGCGCGTTTCCTGAAGTGCAGCTATATCCATCTGAAGTCGTTTAAGCTCATCATTAATTATGGCTGTCTTCCTTACATCGTTTACATCCTGTAGGTTTTCGGATAGTCCAGTCAACATAGTCCGGACGTTCCAGCATCCCAATCTGAGAGTTTGCTTATTTCTATTTTTTCGATAATTGCTTGGTGCAAAATTTTCTGTCCACAGTTCGGGTTTGACCCTAATCCCCATGCACCCAATGGGGAAAGCAGACAGTGGCGGGACAACACCTTATTGACTAGGGGCTGCCCAGCTTGAAGCGGGCGGTAGCTGTCCAGTGAGATCCTGGAACCTCTCCCACTGTCGGAAGTAGCCCCTGGCGCCATGCCCTACGCCAATGGGCAAAATGCTTATAACCGGTAACTGCTACTTCCCGTGTTTTGCCTACACCTATAGGGTGAAGCTGGAGTGTCCTCTCCAGGGCGCGAGCTTGGGCACAGTTATATGGAGATCAAGCTGTTGCTTGATACAAGCTATATATATGTGTGCGTGCCATTCGGCTTCTCCTGCTGTAAAACACTCGCTCTCAGTATGAAAACATAAACGAACACATCTCGTTTCTAATGAACTGTGATACCCTTTTCCTTAACTCTTCAGTAACAGTTGTCTTCAAAATCTTGGCAAATCTCTTGGTCCGCCTGTCTATTGGTTGGCATATCTATCTATCTATCTATCTATCTATCTATCTATCTATCTATCTATCTATCTATCTATCTATCTATCTATCTATCTATCTATCTATCTATCTATCTATCTATCTATCTATCTATCTATCTATCTATCTATCTATCTATCTATCTATCCATCCATCCATCCATCCATCCATCCATCCATCCATCCATCCATCCATCCATCCATCCACCCACCCACCCACCCACCCACCTATCCATCCATCCATCCATCTATCTATCTATCTATCTATCTATCTATCTATCTATCTATCTATCTATCAATCTATCTATCTATCTATCTATCTATCTATCTATCTATCTATCTATCTATCTATCTATCTATCTATCTATCTATCTATCTATCTATCTATCTATCTATCTATCTATCTATCTATCTATCTATCTATCTATCTACCTATCTATTTATCTATTTATCTATCTATCTGTGATAGGTTGGGCGAGATGATGATGATGCTATTGTGATATGTGATCACCTTCTTGCACACTCGCAACCGACCCGATCAACAATAAAACTCTGATTCTTAAGGCAGGTGCTGTATTTATTCATACAACCCAGTCAGTGACCAAGCGCATGAAGCAAACATTAAACAAATAAAAAAAGCAAACAAAACAAAACACCCAGCCAGTGCTCTATTGCTAATCTGAAACAGAAACAAAGCACCGGCTAGTTAAAATCATAATAGTTAAATAACTCTGACAAACATGACATTTGTCTTTCTTATATTAGAATAAGTGTTCTTACGTCGGTTTCTTGCGCTGATTTCAAATTTGAAATCCGTTTATCTCTATCACATCGGGTTCTTAAGATATTTGTGAATAAATATATTTTTGGGAAACCGTTATTTGCTCCATTTCATTTTTACTATATAAGTTAGTTGCTTATCCTTTACAGGACGTGGCAATCAACCCCAGCTTTTATTGAAATTAATATGAAACAAATATAAAGGTATGTTATCAGGCACTCGCAGGAAATAGCTTTTATTGGCTGTTTTTGATTTTTCTAGGCAATTTTTTCATTCAGTAGTTTGCCATTGCTTTCTGAACAGTACGGAGCTTATACCATTGTTAAAAATCCACACAAAGCGGTCTGCTACCAAACCGCCTGCAGCAGGTTTCGAACCTGATATATCTGGATTATGAAACTGCGTTTATATCCATTAGGCCACAAACGCCGACTATATAACTTATTAAAAATTAATAAAATGCAAAATAATTCTACTTTTTATACTGCTTAAAGATGCATGACATATGTTACGCTATTTTTCAAATAGTTACTGTATTTTGAAATAATTCTGAGCGAAATATGGCTTCTAGAAGTTGTAGAAATTCGGCTGATCTGTTCTGTTACGTGTGCGGATATTTTACCGATCGTGTTCACCAGAAAAACTTTACACCATTACTAAAGAAAGCATATGAACTTTATTTCGATTCGAAAGTTGATGATGCAAATAAATCTTGGAAGCCAAATGCAGTTTGTTGGACTTGTGCAAATACATTGGCAGGTTGGTTACGAAAATCGCCGAAGCATAAGTCGATGCCTTTTGGAGTGCAGTAATATGGCGTGAACCGACAAATCACGCTACTGATTGTTACTTCTGCTTGACAAATATCCATGGTTTCACTTTTAAAACTAGAAAGTCTGTGGTTTATCCAAATATTGAATCGGTTTCGAAACCAGCGCCTCATGATCCAATCACGTGTCCGATCCCAGTTCCACCAGAACAATATCCGTTGGACGTGAATGAACCATCAGAAAGTGATAGTTTACCTGCTTTAGAAACTAATTCTGACTCGGATTATATACTGGTGAATGATGGTGTTCACTTAATTAACCATTCAGAACTGTCAGATCTAATACGTGATCTCGCTCTTACCAAAGGACAAGCGGAATTACTCGGTTCGCGACTCAAAGAATGGAATCTTTTAGCGCCCAATACTCCTATATCTAAATTTCGTCATAGACACAGAGAACTTCTTCAATACTTTGAGATGGATGATGACATTTGCTATTGCAAAGATGTAAACGGTCTAATGGTGCACCTCGGTCATGAGCACATAGTCAACGAATGGCGACTTTTCATCGTTTCTTCCAAGACTAGTCTAAAAGCCGTTTTATTGCATAACGGAAATTTATTTTCATCAATCCCAGTCGCCTACTCTGTTCATATGAAAGAAACTTATGACAATATGGCTATACTTTTGGCAAAAATAAAGTACAATGTCTACCAATGGCGGATTTGTGGAGACCTAAAGGTCATTGCAATTCTCACGGGCATGCAGACTGGGTATACTAAATTTTGTTGCTTCCTATGGGAATGGGACAGCCGCAACAGACAGGAACATTATGCAAGAAAGGTGTGGCCTATCAGGGATTGTATGCAGCTCGGGCAGAAAAATGTAATACACGAGCCATTAGTTAACAAAGGCAGCATCATTTTACCACAGATACATATAAAGTTGGGGCTCATGAAGAATTTCGTAAAAAGCGTTAGATGAAACGAGCAAAGCTTTCACTTATCTTTGAGAAAAGTTTCCGCAAGTTAGCAATGCAAAGATAAAGGAAGGTATCTTTGTAGGACCTCAGATTAGGAAAGTTATTGCAGACAAACAACTCGAGAACTTGTTGCATGGTAGTGAACTTCGCGCATGGATGGCATTCAAATCGATCGTCGATAACTTTCTGGGAAATCACAAATCTGTCGACTATGTGCATATTGTTAAGCAGTGCATAGATGCATACAGAATTATGAGCTGTAACATGTCCCTCAAAATCCATTTGCTCGATTCGCATCTTGACTTTTTCCCTGACAACCTTGGCGAAGCCAGCGATGAACATGGAGAACGATTCCATCAAGATATCGCCGCAATGGAGTCACGTTATCAAGGACGGTGGATTGTGACCATGCATGCCGATTATTGTTGGATGCTTCATCGCGATGTACCACATGCCATTCACCGACGAAAGTCGACTGCAAAGAAATTCAAGCCTACATAACTGTTATACTTCTTGTACGAATGATGTTGTAATACTGTATGCGTTGTTAAAAAACTTCAATTGCGTATTTCTAGAGATCCCGACATGATAGAGAAAAACCGTTTGCAGATTTAAAAACAGCGCATTAAAATTGACCAGCAAAAACATAGAAATGTTAGAGAAAGAAAAGAAATTTTTTTGTTTGTTAGCCAGTGAAATCAGAAACACCATGCTCTCACCTATCAAACTGTCCTTCTTCCACACTGCGTAAAACATTCAACTATCATGGATACACACTCACACGCATGTCATCTAGCGAGACTAGTATGGTGTTGTGCATGAGGCTGGCAATCTCCCCGTGTAGCATCGGTTGCTACAGAAACCACTACTGCAAGAGCATCTGAATGCTTCATGCGGAGGCAAACCACACTGCTGGCCCCATGCTACTTGTATATCTCCAAGTGAGCCCACGTGCTCTTACAAACCATTCTACACATAACCATAATTAAATAATAATTAAATGGACATAAAATAATTGTCGTGAAACGAGTGTGTGTAACCCCACTACTTTGTTAAATCATTATGTCGGGATACAAATTTGCCCCAGCCAATCAACGCACAGTTGCTGAGCCGGAATAAATTACCTGAAGTTACGCCAGGAAAAACTTAAGCCCTGTTTTTTTCGGATGTGGGTCGTGGCCATCTTGTTCACGCAAGATGGCGGAAGAAAACTGAATAAAATTAGGCTGTACGAGCAAAAGACGAAACTGCAGGAAACCAATCAGCTTGCTCCGCCAGGAACCAACCAAACGCTTTCTTTTACCAGTAGAAGTTATTTTACCTGCCTATATAATCGGGCTGATTTTATGCATAATCACACATCACCGACCACGAAGCCAGAGACGACCGACTGAAGAGAGGAGCTGTCAGCTTTGATTTATAGCTTACCTGAGGGCATCGACCTGCAGCCTGCTTCGCTAAGTCGAGTCAAAAACTGGCCTGTTGGAATCTTAGAGGGTAAATATATTTACGATAACCTTTAGGAAAATAGGCCTTCAGCTGGTATATAATGTTGGTATTTGTTGTGTGTCATTATACTACCTACACCTGTATATATTTTATATAAATTGTTTCAATATGAACGTATCAGGTTACTGATTGTATCTTAAGGGTATTAGGTATAATGATTGTATTTCCTGATATGATTGAATAGACGAAGACTAATAGGACTCATACTTCAATCTATTGTCTCCTATAACTTCAGTCTATTATCTCAGATAAAACCAACTGCAATATAACCAAAACAGTCCTTGTTAGGACTCAATCTATTGTCTCATCTAACATCAATCTATTGTCCTCTATAACTCCCACCTGATATAACCAAACAGTCCTTCTCGCATATACTCATATCATAAGAACATAACAATATTGTTATTATATATGTTACCAGCTAGTATAGCACTTGTCAGAGAGGGCCTGGTATATTATAGGGGGAAGAAAATGGTTGTATCACACCTAGGTGTACATATTATTGGATGTATTCCTGTATTGAATTTATATTATTAAATGTATTCATGTATTGAATTTATATTATTGAATGTATCCATGCATTAGTTTATCAGAAAGAATTTTGATGCTTTGGTTGTAATATTACATTTATTGCTGATATTTCTGGTAGATGTGCTATTTTCATTTGTTATAGGTACATTTTTTGTAGCCATGAAAATAAGCGAATAGATTCGATTGCGGGTTACGTTGCTTGGTTAAGCTGATGTTAAGTTAAAATGGTATTAGGGGAATTCCCTCGTGTGATCGAGAAGTGTGTGTTTTGAGTATGCCTGCGCAGTGCAAAAGTTATAGAGGCCATTATTTGTGTAGGCCAGTAATTCCTGAGTTTATTGAAGAATTATGTTTGTGAGTATTTTTGAAGAGGTAAGGATCCATGACTTATATTGTCAGATAATCGAGCTGAGATGAGTGAGGGCGAGATTACTGCAAACTGCCAGGGAGTGCAGTCTTGCGAGAAATTGCCGCGAGTATTCACCATTTATGTTGTTAGCACGGCGAGGATGATGTCCGTTTGCTAACCGGATCCATTGCTATTATTGAGAGGATCCATATTTATATTAGAGCGCCAATGTTGAGAGCGTCTTTATTGAGCAGATTTGAGAAGGCCATTATTATTTATGTTATTAGCACGGTGAGGATGACCGTTGCTAAAAGGATCCATGAGAATATTATAGCGCAGATTTAAGGAGGCCATTATTATTCATGTTGTCAGCACGGCGAGGATGACCGTTTGCTGAGAGGATCCATATTTACATTAGAGCGCCAATGTTGAGAGCGTCTTTGATGAGGTATATTATTATATAAGCACGGTGATGCCGACCGTTGCTGAAGGGATCCATTAACTATTTATAGGGATGCATTAACTATTTATATGATGTTGAGAGCATCTTTGATGAGGCATATTGATTATATTAGCACGGTGATGCCAACCGTTTGCTGAGAGGATCCAGTAGTGATTATTGTAGCGCTAAGGAGAGGAGTATCTGGATGATTCTGAGTAGGGGAGCATTTTCTTGTTGTGAGCTACGTTTGACTATGTGTATTACATATTAACGTATTGTGACAATAAACCATTGTAAAATGTCACCTGTAGTTCTACGACTCGTACGTGCGTACCCGTAGTGTGTGAATGTACCCACGCACACTCACTGCAACATTTAACACGGTAGGAGAACAGTAGGCGTGACGGTAGTAACGCATGACCATAAATAGCCTGCGTGGCGAAATATATATCAACAAACAGGTTGTATCAATAACAGTCTCTCGTGTGTAGCAGTGGTATGTTGTAGCACTAATCCTCATTAGTAACAAGACGCATTAGTAACAGTGATCAATCATTTCCAACAATAATAATTGGAATTATCCCCATCTAATAACCACCACGTTAGTAACAGTATGTACTGGCAATCTACCTTAGGAGTAACAGTGGTGGCAAAATAACGTTGTATCATTGCTGCAAGAATGCACTGCTGGGTGTTTACAATAATTTTTCGTTTGCTGTTGGCTCGGTGTCACTGTCTGCCTATCCTGTCGACGACGCCAATTGTGATAGGGTGGGCGAGATGATGATGATGCTATTGTGATATGTGATCACCTTCTTGCACACTCGCAACCGACCCGATCAACAATAAAACTCTGATTCTTAAGGCAGGGGCTGTATTTATTCATACAACCCAGGCAGTGACCAAGCGCATGAAGCAAACATTAAACAAATAAAACAAAGCAAACAAAACAAAACACCCAGCCAGTGCTCTATTGCTAATCTGAAACAGAAACAAAGCACCGGCTAGTTAAAATCATAATAGTTAAATAGTCAGAAACTCCATGCTCTCACCTGTCAAACTGTCCTTCTTCCACACTGCGTGAAACATTCAACTATCATGGACACACACGCACACACACATGCATGTCGTTTAGCGAGACTAGTATGGTGTTGTGCATGAGGCTGGCAATCTCACCGTGTAACATCGGTTGCTACCGAAACCACTACTGCAAGAGCATCTGAATGCTTCATGTGGAGGCAAACCACACTGGTGGCCCCATGCTCCCTCCGGAGCGGAGAAGAGAAATATATATTTCCAAGTGAGCCCACGTGCTCTCACAAACCATTCTACACATAACCATAATTAAATAATAATAAAATTTACATAAAATAATATTCAACGATATGTACAACAAATATTCTCAATAATGAGAATAAGCTACTACCTCTCAACCGATTTCTCTTTCCTCCCCCTCCACCCCCCCCCCCCCCCCCCCCCCCCCCGCACCCCCCCCCCACCCCCCCCCCCCCCCCCGGTTGCTTTCTTCCCAACTAGTTAATATTATCTAAATTAAAGTAATAGATCGCTTCTCTGCCTGGTTTCACGAATGAAATAGTTGCTACTAAACTCTCACAGCTGTGATTGGGCCACTTAATAACACTCGATGGTATGCTCTAGAAGGAGCGAAAACACAAATATAACCCACAACTTTTTCTAGAGCGAAAACACAAATATACACCACAACTAATTTTTAGAGCGAAAACACAAATATACACCACAACTAATTTTTAGGCTTTATTGTGGCCTAGTAATATATGCCTAGTAATATATCTTCCTCTTGAAGATGTTGTGGTAGAAAGGCACTGAACCACGGGGACAATCGTGATGAGAAGATGGCGCTGTCACATATCTATCTATCTATCTATCTATCTATCTATCTATCTATCTATCTATCTATCTATCTATCTATCTATCTATCTATCTATCTATCTATCTATCTATCTATCTATCTATCTATCTATCTATCTATCTATCTATCTATCTATCTATCTATCTATCTATCTATCTATCTATCTATCTATCTATCTATCTTGGATGATTTTTCTTTAAACATACTTTATTGCTTGTTTATGATTCGATACTGTCAATATATGTTGTTTTATTACTCTTGTAATGACTCATTCTTTTAAATTAATACTTAAATACATGTGAGAATGAATCGATACAGTATAGAAGACGACAGAAAGGAATTGCAGAATGTTAGTTGGGTCTGCGTTCAATTCTCAACATTTTGAAAATAATTCCCTCTCTCTCTCCCTCCCTCCCTCAATCTGGAATGTATTTGTGACCAGTTACGAATACAAAGTACCACCCTCCTCTTTGACTCGTCATCTGTTATCACTATCACCTCAAAAGCACCTGGTGTCAGCACTAAGACTCACTTACCCTAGCTGGTATTATGGAATTAGTTCCACTGAAGTCAACAGCATTAGCCTTGACAAGATGAACACGGGTATCGCTTCTGTAGCATACCAATTATTACTTCTTCAGTGTTTTCCCCCCTGGATTTTATTTCTCTCATTCCTTTCTAACCACGCGTCCACGCTAGGATCTCCGGAATCTCGCTAACAATTCCTTTCTCGTTTCTTACAGCGATAATTTCAAGGTGCGTTACTCGTTTACAGAAATCATTTGATAGTGAAACACTGGAGCCATTCTCTGACCAGTTTCATGCTGTCATGTTCATTCTGCCAAAGGCGCCTCTTATTTGTATAGACACAGACTGACAGGGAAAACTATCTTGTCTCTTAGCATCACGAAGACTGCTTATTAAAGGTTTACAGTGATTTCTCTTTTGAGGATAGTAATAGTTTATCTTTATTTCGTTTTCATTGTTTGTCAATCCGTCTTCCACTGTTTGCCTGCTGGTCTTCGTACTAAGGGCCGGCTCTTGGCAGGTGTGAGCAGTGCAGCCGCACAGGGTGCCGACAACTGGGCGGCGACGACATTTTTTTTTTTTTAAATGTTTTTTTTTTCAACAAGGACAAAAAACTGAAACAGAAATTGTCAAAGTAAAAAAAATTATTTGTTTGCACGAAACGGATCGTTGTCTTATATGTCTATATTATTCCATTAAACATAAAAAAACAACAACAACCACACAAATAGTACATTGACCACCCACCTGTAATGTAACAAGAAAACACAAAGAATTACCTTCAATAAAATTTTAAAAATATAGACGAATTCTGTTGTTTTGCACAGCGCTACAGTGAACATCACTTGTCGACATTACAGTGTGATCCAATTCAACAGCATGAAACTGAGTCTCGTAGAGGCACATACCGTACTAAACTGGCAGGGAAGCATCACCAGACCTAGCTTTACCTTGAAAAATCTCTAGGGGCGACTTTGCTGATATTACTCACCTCCTTTATACCGAAAAATTATGCTTATGTCTTGTTTTTTTGTTATTTAACTAGTCAATAAAACACAGCGTATGAAAAACCATACAGAATAATACACATAAAGGTATGTTTCAGGCACACGTGAGAAGTAAAGAAGTAGAAAACTAGACATCAGAAAAACATCCTGAATAATGAGCACCTGGGAAGTGTCGTGCTTAGATAGGTGTTAAAGTTATTTACGGTCCCGCCTGAGTATAGGAGATGGCGATAATACGTGAGAAGTAAAGGTGTAAGAAATAGAGTTTTTTTTCACGAGTGAATAGTGAAGGAGAAGATCTGTCTCTGGACTGAATAGTTTCTTTAGTCCAGCCTATCAATACGACTGTATTTTAGTATCAGACAATCTTGCACCCCCTTATATTGAGAAATATAAGTTTACTAAACACCTACACACCCACACACACACAGCTATGTGACAACAAGACACACAACGTGAAAAACTATGGTTAAATGGGTATGGGTCTGACCAACACACACAAAGTTAGTTATTTTGTTGTTTATTATCACTAAACTTTACAACATCCAATATCTAATAGAAAGATCAAATACATCAGAATTACATCTCTCGTATATATATATATATATATATATATATATATATATATATATATATATATATATATATATATATATAAAATATACGTAATACCTATGCCCTCCCCTCGTTGAGAAGATAAGAACCCAACCAGTTAATAACCCCCAACGTTAAAGGTTAACACTAGGGTACAGTATAGACAGTAAAGAAAGAACGCAGTTCCCACTAAACGTTATCCAATAAAATTAAACAATAGTCTAACAGAATTCATATGATACAGTGTTTCGTGTACTAAAGAAAAGATTTCACTCTCTCTCTCTCAGTCATACATGGCCACGCACAATCTCGCTTCTTACCCTATTCTTGGTGCAACAATCGGGTGGACGTAAAAATCTATGAATGTATTTATAAGGTCCAGAGAAATTATCGTCCGAATTGGGCCCCAGTCCCTCCTTGTCGTAAATCCTATCGGCTGGCTTTGGTGAGTGCCGATTCTGAAATAGCGTAGCTCTTCTGGATAAATATCCTCTTCGAAAAAAACGACGATCAGAAGTCGGGAGAACAGTTATTATTTCACCACAATTGGCTGATAAAATGCAAGAAAATACATCTGGGTATTTTGTAAGTCCAGTTAAAATTTACTATTAAACTGTTTGTTAGTCTCTGTGGCCCGTCCTGTTTACAACTGAAACTTGGAGACGCGTCAGCCGACAGAAGACAACTTTAATCCAATCAGTAAAAAATGGAGACAAGGCCCAAGATATAGCCACATAAAAAAACGGCTGGTCACCGTTGATCAAGTCATGCCTAAGGATGTAAAACTGTTATGAAAAATAAAGCTACTAATTAATATATATATATATATATATATATATATATATATATATATATATATATATATATATATATATATATATATATATATATATATATATATTGTCTCTAGCCAATTCCTTTCTGGTCAGTTATCATTTAATTTATCCATACGCGCACTTTAAAAAATATCGCCTGTCGCCAAGTAGCTATTAGATTGTCGGCGTCTGTTTGTTAAGTCGCATGGTATTTAAACACAGTCACTTACTAAATCACACACAATGCAATAAACGTGAATTCTATTCCGTCACGCATCCGTCGCCTAGTGTATTAATTAGTCAACTACACCGTCTCTTTCTGTGGGATAGCGGATGGAAAAATTATCGTTTACTGCACAACTGATACAAACAAATTGCTACGCGTTATTGATTTTGCTAGTTCTATCACCTAGAAAATCACAGTGAATTTAAGATGAAAAACCTTTAACACTTGAATACGCTTAAGCACAAATTTATATTACCAGAAAATCAGAATAAGATCCACACGAAGCTATTAACACAGTTATCCGCACTGGTTCGAGGTAACGTGTTTAGACTCTCCGAAAAATCTGGGCGACAACTGATAAATGATTGTGAGGAGAAGCAGTATATATACCGTTATGTTATAATGATTTCTAGAAGATGTTACTGTTAAATGCAGTCGGGGACGTAATTCTCAGATTCTTGGTCAAAGGGGAGTTACTCGCTATATACTTTGGTTTAAGTCAGAAGTAGTTGTTATCCCACTTGTCTTTTATCCAAGCGGTCTAATTTTAGGGCCGAGGTCTTGTAACCTGACCATATATGGCTCGAGTGGTCAGCCTTTCCTGTAATGTTTCAGATCGCCCACCTGAGCTTAACTCAGGGGACTTGCGTCTTACGACGCATGCGCGAGAATTTGGCGCGCGGGAAAAAGGCTGTTTGTTAGGGAGTCGAGCTGAGATTTTCAAGGGGTTAAGACGTGCAGCGTCTCCTATCTGGCTAGGCGTTCGGGGAAAGAAAGCCTCTGTGTGACAAAAGAATGTCTAAGATTTATTTCCATGTGTTGTTCTAAGCGCCAAGGATGGCAAGTGTTGTTTTGGTGTTATTCGTTGGATTGCTGGCAAGGTAAAATAACTTTACACCATTTTTTCTCTCTGTTGTCAGTTGACATTGTAGTGACTTTTCCTCTTGTACGGGAAAGAGTCACTGAAGATATTAGTGTTGGAGCTCGCTCATTATACTGACATTGTATGTATTGGGTTAGAGGAAGCCCAGAGAACATTGCACATGCTAGAACCCGCTATTCAGGCGGTATCATTTGAACAAGGACTGACATACCTTGTTTGTCGAAAGGAAAGCCACAGAGGTCATCGTATTTTAGGAGCCCGCCATATTTGCGCGGCCTGCTTATGCCAGAAAATGTACCTGACTGGGTTAGTCAGAGGATATTTAAAGAAAGTAGAGATTAGCATTGTATGCTAGCAGCCCGCTAACTTTGCGGCGTAATTTGACCAGAGAAGTACCTGACTTGCTGGGGTCAGGTGAAAGATGAACTAAGCTTATGTACTAAACTACCCGCCCCCTATGCGGGGTAGTTTTTCCTGTAGCTGTACCAAGGAAGGATAGAATGATATGCCAGTACTATGATATGTACAAGCTACTAATGATTTATAGATGCCAGCTGCATTGAACTGTTATCCTGCCTATGATGTTACTGAGTCTTGTCAACATGACTATGTATTGATGTCAGCGTAACCTGTTGTCGTCCTGTAATAAAGTGTTGAAACGTCAACAGCCGTTTAACGCTTACTTGACTTCATCTTCGTAAGTTACTGTGATGTCCTCATGACTTGTTTACAGTAGCCCTGTGTGAGCGTGTATGTATATATATCATAAATACCAAACATCAACATACCAGACGTAGACAACCATTCAACAAGTAGTTAGCCAGCTCTTTGGGGTCCCATCTACAGAACTGTACCTCAACGATAAAATAAATTACAACATTTATGGTGGCCAGCTGGTTTTGTCTGGTAACCAGCACTTACGGGGTCTGTAACCCATTCAACATTCGTATGTCAAGATCCAGGGAACTATTGTCGTTACGTTCTTCATGATATCGAGGTCACAGCAAACTACACCATAACATAAATTCAGCCAACATTGTGATGTGCCGAATAGATGGAACTATCGACAAGGATATGTCAAGTTCGGCTGTAAACTGAATGTACCCGGCGCAGCCCGGAATGTTGTTGACATTTCCTAAGCCTACAGATACACGTCGGAATTGCAGTGCTCCTGACTCCATTAGCTACTGGACTTTGATGTCGCCGTCAGTATTCTACATTTGTTAACAATGTAGAACGGTGTACACAGCTGTTCAAGTCGAGTGGATATCAGAAGGTCAAGTGCCGATACCATCGTTGTTGCTTTGTTCCAGTCTTCCTTATTTGCTGGTCTGTTAAAGTCACCATTGCTCATCATAGCAAGACGCAGAGCTGTGAGAACATCTGTACCCTACGTTTCAGAGTTCTGTACCCTTCAGCGGTGGATCCTCTGCTCATTGGATGCCTATTGGTGTACTGATATATTGCTGCTATTGAGGATTGTTATCAGAAGATAAGTGGAGTGTTTATGTTTGTGAACTGTGCCTTTATCTTGTGACTGAATTGAGCCTTCCTCTTTGCACAATCTTTGTTTACATATTCTTTGTTTACATATTAATTGTTTTTTGTTTACATGTTATATAAGTGTTCATTTCGGCGGGTTTCGGTTGAGCGGTGTCTGTTGTAGGGTATCCCACGTTACAGAGGGCCTACAACAGCGTTCTTTAAGGACTGTTGCCACTCTGCCTTAAGAAACAGGTGCTGAAGTCAGATGTACCAGGCCAGGAGGCGCACCAGCAACCATGGTACCATGCAACCCGCTTTGGTTTAATATGTCTACACAACAGATGTCAAAAAAATTATCGTTATGGTGCTCGCCCTGTGAAGTCCCTCCAGGCAGGAGCAGTGCCGGATTCTGAGCCTCGACAGAATCCACCCTCAGCTACTGGAGGTCTCCTTAGTCCGCCAAATGGAGCCAGGAGGCGGAAGGAGAAAGTAAATGGCCAACCAGATAAGACGACGGCCCCTCTGAATGTCATGCATTGGAATGCAGAGGGAGTCAACAACAAAAAGACTGAACTAGAGAATACCCTATTTCGGAAAGAAATTAGCATATGCTGCATACAAGAAACCCACCTACAGGAAGGAAAACATTTTAAGATACGGGGCTATCAATGCTTCAGAGTTGACAGAAAAGATCGGAAGAAGGGTGGCATACTAACACTGATAAGGAATAACCTCAACGCTATAGAATCCAAGACATATAAAGAAGGTGCAGAATACCAAGTAATCCATCTAAAACATAACACTCTGGAACTGGATCTCCTAAACTTCTACTGCCCCAATGACATACCACTGAACATGACTAGCATAGATGTCCCCATTGGCAACTTCCTAGCGGTGGGAGACTTCAACAGCCATTCCCAAAGCTGGGGATACAACCAGCTAGATAGAAGGGGCGAAGAGATAGAAAACTGGCAAGACGACAATAACCTAACCCTTCTAAACAACCCTAATGATCCTCCAACCTTTTACTCCAGAAGATGGCATAGCACCTCTACTCCAGACCTGGCATTCTGCACACCTGATTTGGCTGGGATAGTGGAAAGGGAAATAGGAGAACAACTCGGTGGAAGTGATCATCGTCCTGTATTCATCAAAATTAATAGAACAATTAATACAAGTCCAAGTCAGCCAAGATGGAATTATAAAAAAGCAAATTGGTCCATTTATCAACACAGAGCAAATCTGCTTACAAAAGATATTAAGGTACTAGACAGAGACATTAACAGAGTCATCTGGGATTTTAATAATGGAGTACTCAAGGCAGCAAAGGAGACAATACCGAGAGGAGCGAGGAAGAACTATGTACCATATTGGTCCAACACACTACAAAACCTACATGAAGATATGAATGAAGCAAGGCACACTGCAGAGGTACAACCATCCCAACAGAACCATATCATGCTACAAAAGGCAAAAGCAAAATTCATTAAAGGAAAGCTAGAAGCCCAGAGGAGAAGCTGGAGGGAAAAAACATATAAACTAAACCTTGAAAAGGAAGGGAGAAAGTTGTGGAAACTCACTAAACAATTGAATGACGATAACAATTCTCAACGACAAACCATTACACTAGACGATGCAGGGAAACTATATACCGGCAAACAAGCAGCAGACATATTTGCGGAATCCTACAGAAATGAAAGTAACATCTCCGTCAAGACCAATAAGCCTAACAAGCTGTGTATGTAAGACAATGGAGAGGATGATCAACAGAAGATTGAAATGGTACTTGGAATCCGAGAAAATTTTAGTGCCAGAACAAGCAGGGTTTAGAGAGTGCAGCAGCACAGAAGACCAAATCACATACCTGTCACAGATCGTTGAAGATGCCTTCCAAGAAAAGAGAAAAGTCTTTACCCTATGGATAGATCTCCAAAAAGCTTTTGACAAAGTATGGAAAGACGGGTTAATAGTAAAACTGCAAAGGAACGGAATCAAGGGTAATATGAGAAAATGGATCCAGTCGTTCCTACACAATCGGAAAGCAAGAGTCACTATGGAAGGTCACAACAGCAAGAAAATCCTCCTAAAACATGGAGTTCCTCAAGGCTCAGTATTGTCTCCCACCCTGTTCCTTGTATTCATCAATGACCTCATCCACGATCTGCCACAAGGTGTGAGAGCTGCCCTATACGCTGACGACTTGGTGGTGTGGTGTGTAGAAGAACATCTAACTATCGCTAATAAGCGAATACAAAGGGCAGCAGACAACATAGCAGCATGGGCAGAGAAATGGATGGTGCAGATCAACGCTGAAAAATCATCAACAACACTTTTCACGCTCTCCAACAAAGACAAAGCAGGAGAGATACGACTTGGAAATATACATGTCCAAACAGATGAGGAACCGGTGTACTTGGGCATTACATTAGATAAGAGAATGACATGGAGGCACCACATCGAGAGAACAGAGGCTAAAGCGAGAAGAAAACTTTCCATACTGAGGAAAATAGCTGGATCAAGTTGGGGAGCTAACGAAACAACACTAAAGAAAGTGTATACAGGTGCAATAAGACCTATATTAGAGTACGGATCAGCAGCATGGTCTACAGCAGCCAAATCACACCTACAAGCCTTAGATAAAGTACAAAATCAAGCGCTTCGGTTGATCACGGGTGCCATGAAGACCACACCAATAAATGAAATGGAAAAAATCACAGGCATTCCACCTTTATTATACAGACGAGACACTAAGACCCTGATCCAAGCAGAAAAGTACAAGAACATGCCTGCACATCCAATGAAAACTAGATTTGGAGATTTAGCCAGTGGGAGGTTGAAGAGAAGCAGTTTTGTGCATCGGTCCAAAAACTAATTAGAACATACAAGGATGAACTACCAGACATCACTAAGGAAATAACTCCCACACTCCTCCCAACCCCATGGGAACAACATCAAAATTTCAGTATTAAGACCTCCATAACTACCACCTGCCCCATGGGAGAGCTAAATACTCTCCAAAGGAAAATAGCAGCATGTGACATGATTGAAGAACTATACCCCAGAGAAGCATGGATCCAAGTATATACTGATGGATCTGCAACCAGAGCAGTGAAGAACGGAGGCGCAGGAGTTTATGTGGTCTATCCAGACAAAGAAAATGAATCCACCTGTTCACCTACTGGAATATTCTGTTCAAACTATGCTGCTGAAGTACAGGCCATAAGCATTGCTGCAGGAATAATAAATAACACAATAAGCCAATGTCAGAAGGTTGTATTCCTTACCGATGCAATGTCAGTTCTGCAAGCCCTCAACAGTGATAAACTGCCAGAATTAAACAAAGTCCTATGCGAAGTAAATATCAAAAGAAGGGTAGTGCTACAGTGGATACCATCACACTGTGGCATACCAGGAAATGAGAGAGCAGATATGTTAGCAAAAGAGGGAGCAACACAGGAACAAAAAAAGAACAAACAATCACATTCCAGGAAAAGAAGACCCTTATCAAGGCCATCAGGAAAATTGATCAACAAAGAGACAACTATCAATATCTTGATCGAGCAAAACAGGTGATCCTGTTCCGTATGAGAACAGGACATAACAGACTGAACAGTCACTTATACAGACTGAGATTGGTCCCATCACCCCTATGTACGTGTGGACAGGCAGCACAGACAGCCGAACACATCCTGCAAGACTGCCACATGCTTAGTCAATTGCGAACTGAACATTGGCCCACAGAGACGCACATCCACACAAAGCTGTTTGGGAGTCTTGAAGAACTTTCAACCACAGCAACATACATCCAGAAAACCGGACTTCTTGTGTAGACATTTCTAAACAACAGCGAACGAGAAGAAGAAGAAGAAGAAGTCTATTTTTCTCTATTCTTTAGTTTTGTTCTGATTTGTTTGTATTTGTCTCCCTCCCTTTCCTTTCGTCTAGTTCTATACACCTTTTCATTTATACATTGTTGCTGTCATTTGTTTTGTTTGTTTTTTCGCAGTTATCTTTGCAATTTTTTGTAACATTTTCTTTAGTTAAGCTTTATAGTTTAGTTGACTTCTGCGAACGTTTTCGTTTGTCCTTGATGCTTGTTCTTTGTTTATGTTATTCATTGTTATCATACGCTGTTTATATATATATGTATATATGTATATATATATATATATATATATATATATATATATATATATATATATATATATATATATATATATATATATATATATATATATATATATATATATATATATATATATATATATATATATATATATATATATATATATATATATATATATATATATATATATATATATATATATATATATATATATATATATATATATGATTACTTTATTGAGCAAGGGAAAGCCCTTGGTAAGACGGGTGAGAAACTAGAAGAATTTGCACTTGCTCTATACGACAAGACGCAAAAAGCAGAGGAGAAAAAACAAAAAGCTGAAGAGAAAAGACTAGAAAGAGAGGCTGAAGATAAAAAAATGCAAATGCAAATGGAAGCTGAAAAACAGAAGCTAGAAGCTGAAGAGAGAAAACAAAAGCTAGAAGCTGAAGAAAGAAAAGAGAAACAGAAAATGGAACACGAAGAAAGAATCTTAGCTTTAGAGTTGGAGAAATTGAAGTTAGTGAATATGGGTAATTCACAAAATGATGCAAAT
This sequence comes from Oreohelix idahoensis, assembly GCA_024509875.1. Classification (NCBI taxonomy): domain Eukaryota; kingdom Metazoa; phylum Mollusca; class Gastropoda; order Stylommatophora; family Oreohelicidae; genus Oreohelix; species Oreohelix idahoensis. The sequence continues at coordinate 114,552 of JAMPIV010004568.1, forward strand.
AATCAGGCAACTTCTAGTAAGGCAAATGCTGTTCCTTATAAGGTCAAACTACCTGCTTTCAACTCTGCAAGTGACGATATATCGTTCTATCTAGATAGATTTGAACGTTCATGCAAATCTCATAAAGTAGATAAGTCACAATATGTTGGACAATTGTCAGATATACTTAAAGATGAATCTTTGAATGTTATAAGTAAGGTAGATGAACCTGACAAGAATAATTATGACGTCGTCAGAGCAGCCTTATTAAAGAAATATCAACTTACTGAGGAAGGTTATCGTCTTCGCTTTAAGACTATGTTACCAGAAACTGGGGTAGAATTCTCAGAATTTATTTCAATGATTCGTCTTACGTTCTCAAGATGGATTGAGCTGTCTAAGACTGAACACACATATGAAGCCCTTATGGACTTATTACTTCGTGACAAGGTCATGTCATCTGTCAATGGGTCTTTTCTTGCCTTTTTACATGAGCGTAAGCCTAAGAACATAAAAGAGATGGAACAATATTGTTGCCAATATGTCACTGCACACCCTGAGGTAAATGTTAGTAAGTCTAATGTTAAAGAAGGTTTGCCCGTGGCTTCTGCGGAACCATATGGTCCTAATTTTCATTGTAAATTTCGAGGTACTCAACGCAATTTTGATAGGAAGAGTAATCGTAATTTCGGACAGGATCAAGGCGATACATCCTATAATGGATCTTCTTCAAAGAACTGGAGGCGATCTGATCTCGGTGACATAATAATGAGACAGGCCGCCAATTATAAGAGAGAAATATATGTGATTATGTGACAACGATGACACAATCATGAGACAGCCCGCCAACTATATGAGAGAAATATATGTGATTATATAAGAACGATGACACAATCGTGAGACAGACCGCCAACTATATGAGAGAAATATATGTGATTATATAAGAACGATGACACAATCATGAGACAGACCGCCAACTATATGAGAGAAATATATGTGATTATATAAGAACGATGACACAATCGTGAGACAGACCGCCAACTATATGAGAGAAATATATGTGATTATATAAGAACGATGACACAATCGTGAGACAGACCGCCAACTATATGAGAGAAATATATGTGATTATATAAGAACGATGACACAATCGTGAGACAGACCGCCAACTATATGAGAGAAATATATGTGATTATATAAGAACGACGACACAATCATAAGACAGACCGCCAACTATATGAGAGAAATATATGTGATTATATAAGAACGATGACACAGTCGTGAGACAGACCGCCAACTATATGAGAGAAATATATGTGATTATATAAGAACGATGACACAGTCGTGAGACAGACCGCCAACTATATGAGAGAAATATATGTGATTATATAAGAACGATGACACAATCGTGAGACAGACCGCCAACTATATGAGAGAAATATATGTGATTATATAAGAACGATGACACAATCGTGAGACAGACCGCCAACTATATGAGAGAAATATATGTGATTATATAAGAACGATGACACAATCGTGAGACAGACCGCCAACTATATGAGAGAAATATATGTGATTATATAAGAACGATGACACAATCGTGAGACAGACCGCCAACTATATGAGAGAAATATATGTGATTATATAAGAACGATGACACAATCGTGAGACAGACCGTCAACTATATGAGAGAAATATATGTGATTATATAAGAACGATGACACAATCGTGAGACAGACCGCCAACTATATGAGAGAAATATATGTGATTATATAAGAACGATGACACAATCGTGAGACATATATAAGAACGATGACACAATCGTGAGACAGACCGCCAACTATATGAGAGAAATATATGTGATTATATAAGAACGACGACACAATCATAAGACAGACCGCCAACTATATGAGAGAAATATATGTGATTATATAAGAACGATGACACAGTCGTGAGTCAGACCGCCAACTATATGTGAGAAATATATGTGATTATGTAAGAACGATGAAACAGTCGTGAGGCAGACCGCCAACTATATGAGAGAAATATATGTGATTATATAAGAACGATGACAAAATCGTGAGACAGACC